>JAODAL010010146.1:0-22500 GCA_025379985.1 Phyllomedusa bahiana | reverse complement strand
GGATTTATATATACCTTGGTGGATTGATCAATTTATCTTTCTGGATCTATTAAAAGTTTTATGTAGCACGGTTTCTTCGTATTGGTGTTCTTGATTTTCCTTTGGCGGTACATACGGATTATCCCGGGATTGGGTTCCCCTGTAATCGGTAACCTTAGTTGGCATTCTAATGTTTCCCTTCTCCTCTGTGCCTGCATCTGTTCCAATGTTTGTTAGTGATGTATGGAAGAAGGAATCTCCTAAGTGCCAGTATGGTAGCCAAAAGCTACATGTATTAAGAAATTAAAGAGGTTGTCTCCCTACATTGATTCATCTCACCTCAGTCCTGTTTTCTTGGCTTCGCTTTGAATTCAGGGGAGTGTTTACTGGCTTCCACTAGGCTGCAGTAGAAGCCAGGTCTGTAGCTATAGCAACCAGTGCTGGCAGGAGAGATCAAACAGGTCTGTAGCTATAGCGACCTGAGGAGCTGGTGCAACTCATACAAGAGGGGATATTTAGGAATAAGTAGGACACTGTTAATGGACATATATTGCAAAGTGACTTGTTTTTGCAAGATCATAAAAAGCAATCCATGTAGTGAGACTATCCCTTTAAGGAGCGCCTGTAGACGTTCCAGATTGGTCTGTTTTAGTAACTTCTATAGTTTCATGTAAAATATAAATTCTGAAGTATCTTTCCACAAATCTGTCTTTGGTTTCCCTGTTATACCTCCTAGAAATTTGTCAACTGGGCGTTTAGAAATTGGGAGGGTATCCCTGCACAGACTGCAGTTGTCCAATCAGTGCTGGCAGAGTCGGAATGCAGAGACACACCCCTTTGAAATCTGGAATGGTAACACCCATCTGACTGGTTTCAGTAATACATTTCTTGAAGGAATAACAGAGGAACAGCACAACATAGTCATAGGAGAAGTTGTTCCAGAATTGTTATTTCACAGGGAACACAAGCATCTCCTGACATGTCTGTTTTAGTAGATTCTGTATAAGGGTATGTTCACATGGCTAATTGCAGGGCGTACAGTACGCCCCGCAATATGCCGATGTTTCGGAACCGTAGTGAACGCTCGGGGGAGGAGGCGAATCACAGTTCCTATGAGAACTGTGGATTACCGTAATGATTGGGGCGCATTTCGATCGTATTAGAGTGCAGTACGCTCTCAATACGTGGCGAAATGCGTCCCCAAATAAGCCGTGTGAACATAGCCTAAGACAGTACAGTAGTATAGTGTGTATCAATTGTTTTAATAGCTTCCTTCTATAAACTTTCCTATCCCTAGAACAACACTGCATCAGATCACCTATTTAACCATCGGTGTGCTGGCAGTAAAGGAATGTGTCAATTCTCACCTTGCTTCATTGTTTTCATTTCTGGATATCTATTGTACCTCTCCCCTAAGCGATCACACTCTCTTGGTCTTAAAGGGGTTTTGCCATGATCTCATTTCATACCTTCTGTATCTAGATCTTCAGCTCTGTGTGCTCAGAAGGGGATGTATGGGATTTGTTGGAATTGCATATCATGTGACCCTGCAGGATGACATCACCAGGCCTTTCCTCTCTTTAGTCAAAGAAAGGTCTGTCTATGAAAAGCATTGTGAGTAAGCTGAGAGGTAAAGTTTTTGCCTCCCGTCACAAGGGTCCTAGGTTTAAAATCCTGCAGAAACCAACCCTGTTTTTGTTTTTTTTGCTTTATCAATGCACTTACCTCATTGATTTTTTTTTGAATTTTATTTGCACAGTTTGACTAATTACTAAGGATACAGAGGACGGAGTAAATGACAGCACCTGGGTTGAACACTCAGTAGCTTACCTGAGAGAAGGTAATGTCTGAGCAAGTGCGACAGGACTGAGAAGCTCTCAGCCCATGGTCGTATCCCCTGGGAGATCGAGCTTAAACAAATGGATCACTAAAGGACAGCTAAAACAAAAATGTGCCGAATTTTTTTTTACATTCAAAAAAAACTTTAATATGCTGCAACAAACATGGTGGTACAAACAAATCGACACAAAGGTTTATCAATGATAGCATAAGAATAAAACCATAGATGAACTGTACTGAACAGGCCTGCATTAGATCAGAGGTAATTCAATTCTCTCAATCGCAGGACTTCTATATGATCTTTATCGTGATAAGTCACGGTCTATCAGAGCAGGTGCAGAAGCAAATTTGAGAGAAATATCACGTGAGAGCATCAGAAAGAGAGGTAATGCAGATAAGCAACACTCCCAGGACACCTCAATCAAGAATCAGCGTATAGATGAGAAGTTAAAGAGCAGTGATCAATCATTTCTACCCAGACGGTCGTATCCTAACAGAGTCATTGTCGTATTGATAGGCTGGGGAAAACCCCCAAAAACAGGCTTTGAGACTAAATAATCCCTAATCGTACCAGCAGCAAACAAAAACAATACCAACCAAGGGGATGAAGGGGGAGGGGAAGCCAGCCAGTGTCGGAGACCCACACCATACACCACTGCGCCTAGTCGGTCACAGAGAACAACATCTTCAGGAGAGTTATTGGACAGAACGATATTGTCCGAATTTAGAAAGACAAGCCAGTCCTCCCAGATCTATAAAAAGTCACAGAGTCGTTGCGTGAGTCAACAACGAATCTCCTCCCCAACCACAAATCTTTTGTATCTCTTTGTCCAATCCGTAATTCGACGGCAGAAGGGGGAACGCCAGAGCCTGGGGATTACAGCCTTCGCAGCATTCCAATAGGCAATTATGAGACGGTTTTGGAGAGCGATAGGATCCGTGTAACATAGAAAATAGCAACGTGACCGGGTCTTGTCAAGTTCTCCCCCCGTGATTCAGAAAATAACGTGTACCACATTACCCCAAAAGACTGCAGGCGACGCGCATTCCCACCATATGTGTAACATGGGGGTGGGGGCGGGGGGGATCCCTATCCATTAATGACAGCGCCATCATGTGCTAGTGACCGTGGGATAGAGGGTGTGTAAACAAGGACGGACTCTGTACCACGGGATTGAATCTTAAAGTTAAGCTCCTGAATTTTAAACCGATACGCGTGTTCCTCGAAGTCGAGCAAAGATGTCACCCCACTCTTCCTCCGAGAACTCCCGCGAGAGCTCCCGCTCCCACGCCCTCTGATAGGTAAATTTGGAAGGCTCATCCGTATGAAGTAGTAAGCCATATATCCTAGAAAGTGCATGGGCAAGGCGAGCCCCCTGCAAGCACCAGGATTCAAATGGCGAGGGGGTTCGGCTCAAAGATAGTGGGTCCTCATAATAGGAGCAAGCACTACGCAGTTGATAGTTGTGAAGCCTGGCAAATTTCCCATGTTGTGAGGTGGATGCCAACTCTGAATAAATTTGAGCATACCTCCGCTGTAAACGTCCCACAACACTGCGAATCCCCTCTCCCCTCCCACATAAGCCCCAAACCCCCTGGGACAGTAGGTTTCCGGTAACCCCCGGGTATACCCGTGATTGTGTGAGTGGGACCCCCCGATGAATGAAAAGACATTGTCGCAGGATACGCTCTACAGGTGAGTATTGTGGGTCTGCAGGATAATGGGACCCTGGATGAGCAATTGTTTTGGGCAAAATTCTAGGAGGTAGCCAGGAAGGGGCGCAACTGGAAAGCCATACAGGCCGTCTCAATTGAACCCATAAAACTAGCCTTGAAACTGTGAAAGCCTCCATTATCCCACTGCTGTCTGCAGCAGTAATATCTAAGGAAATTCTGGCAAGGAGAGCCCCCACCCTCTGCCCGCGGGGCCGTCAGTATCGCTCTGGAGACCCTAGGGTGCTTCTTCGCCCATATGAAGCGTGACAGTAGGCTATTCAACGACCTGAGGAAAGGCTTCGGAAAGCAGCAATCGGAACAGCTTGGAACAAATAGGAGAAGTCGGGGCAAGAACGTTCATCTTAATATGTTAATACTAACCTATCCAGGAGAAGTCCTTTCTGTCCCACCTGGAGAGTCACCTTGCATAATGTTAAATAAAGGGATACGTTGAGATCAAATGTTCTTTTAAGAATCCGCTGGATGGGATCCTAAGTACTTATAGAAAGAAGTGCCCACGGAGAAAGAGTAATCAGCCTTCAGCAGGGCTACCTCTTCAGGGGGCAAGTTGAGGTTCAGAGCTACACTCTTGGCCATGTTGATCTTGTGGTTACTAAATTGCCCAAAAGTATTGAGAACCTGGAGAATCGATGGCAAGGAGAGTAGGGGCTCTGTGACATACAGGAGGAGGTCGTCAGCGAAAGCTGAGCATTTTACTTGTAACTTGCCACACGCAAATCCCCAGTTATCGATAATTGGCGCGGATAATCCTGAGAAGCCGCCCATCGCCAGTACATATAGAAGAGGGGAGAGGGGGCAGCCCCTGCCGGGACCATTGCGTAATGAAAAGCGGGGAGGAAAGAGAGCCGTTAACTCGAAATCTGCGCCTGCGGGGAGTTTGAACAAATGCCAAGATCTTTGCAATAAACACCGGCCCCAGTCCAAGCTGCGCAAGTGCCTCAAAAGGAAGGCCATCCACCTGTCAAAAGCCATTCGGCATCTAAAGAGAGTAACATGCAGGGATCTTGGACCGTGCACTGGTTGATCAGGGTTAAGGGTCTTCAGGGTATATGTCCCACCGCCTCTCTTCGCAGGTACAAACCCCACCTGGTTAGATGTATTAGAGTTCCTAGTAAGGGCTTAACCGTTCGCGATTATTTTGCAAAGATCTGGCATCCGTGTTTAATGAGCGAGATTGGCCTAAGCTCTGTCACAGTGTCGGATCCTTCCTTCCTTAGGGATGACCGGTGATATGAGCCTTGGAGAATTCTGGATCGAAGGCGAGTCGCCCGACCACCATATTAAAAGAGTCCAAGAGTGGTGGGGTGAGTTCCTCTCATAGAACTTTGTAGAATATAGCGGTGAAGCCATCTGGCCCTGGACTCTTCCCCGCAGGGAGGGACGCTATAGCTGCTGTTAGTATGGTGCAGAATTTTTAATAATAATGAATGGTGAAAATGTTTTTCATTTGCAAGCTTCCCACATCAATTTTACTTCATGGCAAAACCCCTTTAAGAAAAGCCTTTTGCCCTATAAAGCTGGTCAACATAGGACCATGGACTCGGCAGAGTTGTGCTATCTTACGGTTATCTCTTTACGTTCTCCAGAATGAAGGCAGAACTTGCTAGTTAGCCAAGGACCTTCCATTTTTAATCAATCATTAAGCAAATGCTTACTCTTGATTCGATAGTAGCCTCTTGATTTACTAAAACTTTGTTTACACTTTTAGGTATGTTACACTGAAAGAAAAACTTAATTTTTTTAGCATTTTCGTTTTTAAAAACGCTGGAAAAAACGAGTTTAATCGTTCCCCCTAGACTTCTAAATAAAAAACCCTCCTGCTGTTACATGAGCTTCTTTTTCGGGCTCGTTTTTTTACGGTCGTATTTTGCCCCATGCTTAAAAAACGGCAGAGGGGAAAGAAAAATTTACTACAGGGTCTATGGGGGGGCCCCCCGGACGTCTTTTGGCGCTTTTTTTTTTGCCGCGATTTTTCAATGAAAACCCTCCAAAAGCCCCAATTTCCCACCTATAGGGTTTTGTAACAAAGGTTATACTATCAAATCTGCACACAAGTGTGATGTGCCCTTTTTTGTACCTTTTGTAAAAAAATGACATGTTTTGGCCGCTAACGATTTTTGCGCAATTTTTTTTTTTCGCAAAAAAATAAGTTTTTTTTTTAATGGTTTTGGGTGGAATCCTTTTTTTGCGGATTTTGGGTGCTAAAATCTTTTCTTTACATTTTTGGCATAATAAATTCTCGTTTTCTGACCCCAAAAAAAAATTTTTTTTTTACGATTTGGGGCAAGAATCCATTTTTTTAAAATGGATTTTGATCCCCAAGACCCTTTTCACCTTTATTAGCCCAAAAATAGTTAAAAAAAGGCCCTTGGGCATCAAAATCCATTTAAAAAAAAGGATTCTTGCGAAAAATCCTAACAAAAAATGTATTTTTTGGGGCATCGTGCGGTTCCTTTTAGGGGAAAAAAATATTTTAAAACTCGTTCGATGCCAAAAATAAGTTTTTTGTTACGGATTTTGGCGTAAGAATCCTTTTTTTTTTTTTTTTTTTTTTTTTTAAGGGATTTTGATCCCAAGACCCTTTTCTTAAATTTTTGCCGCTAAAAAAAGGTTCCCCCACTTCGGCGTCAGTTTTTTCCCCAAAATCCGTTTTTTTACGGATTTTGGCACTAAAATATTTTTCTCACCTATTTTTTGGCTTTAAATGAGTTATTCACTTCTGACGCTAAAAATAAATTTTTTTTACAGACTTTTTTTTGCTAAAATCCTTTTCTTAACTTTAAGCGGCAAAATGTTAAGAAAAAATTTTTTGGCCAAAATCCGTAAAAAATGGATTCTTGTGCAAAAACTGTAAAAACCGTATTTTTGGCGTCAGAAGCGCGAAAACTTTATCAGCGCCAAAATCTGTAAAGAAAAGTATTTTAGTGCCAAAATGCGTAAAAAAAAATGGATTCTGGCGCCAAAATCCATAAAATAAACTTATTTCTATGTCAGAAGCGAGAACTTTATTAGTGCCAAAATCCGTAAAAATGCAGATCTTGGCACCAAAATCCGTTAAAAAATGGACTTTAGGGAAAAAAAAAAAATTTTTGGGGACAAATGCAAAATAACTTTATTGCGCCAAAAAAGCGTTTAAAAAAGCAGATCTTCCGCCCAAAATCCCTTAAAAAAAAAAACTTTTTTTGGCGACAAATGTGGGAAATTTTTTGCGCCAAAATCCGTAAAAATGCGTATCTTAGCACCAAAATCCGTAAAAAAAAAAAAAGGACTTTAGGGCCAAAATCCGTAAAAAAAACCCCGTATTTTTGGCGACAAACGCGAAATAACTTTATTGGCGCTAAAATCCGTGCAACGACTACAAGATCACATATAAATGCAAAGAGGTGCTTTATTTACCCTTTTGTAGGAGGAGTTGCATCCAATGGCTTAACGTATGCATACATTAAAAAACCGGCTTAAAAACAAGCAAAAAACGCACCCAAAAAAACGCAAATTGCGGCAAAAAACTGCCGTTTTTTCAGCTGCTTTTGACAGGCAGTGGACAGAAAACTCAGTTACTTGAACGTTTTTAGTCATTCGTTTTCAGGTCCTTTTTTGTCCACTGCAGGGTAGACAGAGCCTAAGAGACCTGCAAAAGTTAATGTCTGCAAGATATAATTTTTGAGTTATTACTCTGTAAAGTCAGCAGAAACCTTTCGTTTTACTTAATGGGAACTTAAGGGTTAAGTATTCTGGTTGCCAATTTATTTTTTTCTTCTATGTTTGACCTACTACTCTCCCCCCACATCCTTCACCTAACATGCTGCATTGATCAGTGTCTTTAAACTTAGAGTATACCATTACAATGTCCTTTTATAAGACCATAAAGGAATTCCTTTGGTTAGTGAAAGCCAAGGTATGTGGTCTTGGAGTCTTTCATTTTCTTGTGAGCTGTCCGGATAGTGACTGTCATGTGGCAGGAGTCCACCTATTTAAATGCCTAATTCTCTCCGTTTGCTTGGATCGAAGGGCAACATTTTCATCACTCCACAAAAGCGTTTCTAGTTACCACAACATGATCCGTGAATAAATGTGTCGTCATCTATGTATTGAGATCTTATCGCCCTGGGCTGTAAAATTACACGCCGCCTTTATAGAACGGTCTAATTGCTTGTTTTATTTTTATGACATTGTTTTAAGTAATAGCTTATTGGGGAGGACTTGATGTTTTCCTTGCTTAGATGCTACATTTAGTAAAGATGGGGGGGGGCGACGGGACACATTTGGCCAAGTTTGAACCGTTCAGATTTAGAGAATGGCATATAATGTGGGTGTTAGACCTAAAAGTGAGATGATGATAAAAGGTGGACCTTTACCCTAAACTTCTAGTCACTTAAAGGGAAACCACCATCAACATTTTTCTTTTCAATTTAAAAAAAAAAAAAAAAAATCTATAGAATATTTGGATACTGCTTGCCAAGATGGCAAGCAGTATCCAAATATTATATAGATTTTTTTTTTATAATTGTGTTTGTTTTTTATACATTTTTTTTTTTTTTTTTTTAAATTTCCCCTATATACATTAATCTCTTACTTCCCTTTTGTGTGCTCTGATAGCACAAAAGTGGGAGGATTGCTTGATGGTACTTCTTTCTGGTCTGAGAGGTGTAAGTATTAACAGCAATAATCTGATAATGTGTAGCGTTTGAATTGCCTTTTTGCCCTCTACTAAGCATCTGCATATCACAAGGCATTATGGGAAAGGAGCTGAGAAGCTCAAGCGCCCTCTATTGGATGTAACAAATCCTCAATTTGCTTTTGACCCACTGGGTCTTGAGAAAGCAAAAGGGATATTTAGCCAAGCCAGTATCTCTCATCTGCATACAGCTTTTTTGGGATTTTTGTCCCTCATCAGTACAGAGTGATACTGGCTGGCTGTGTGGGAGGCAATGAGTGGCTCAGAAAGGGGAACATCTCTCCTTGAGGCGAGGAGAGCACCAAATGGTGTGTAGAGTTTGAATTGCTTTTTTGCCCTCTACTAAGCATCTGCATATCACAAGGCATTATGGCAAAGGAGCGGAGCTACTCATTGCCTCCCATACTGGGTTGGCTAAATATCCCTTTTGCTTTCTCAAGACCAAGTGGGTCAAAAGCAAATTGAGGATTTGTTACATCCAATAGAGGGCGCCTGAGCTTCTCAGCTCCTTTACCATAATGCCGTGTGATATGCAGATAATTAGTAGAGGGCAAAAAGGAAATTCAAACTCTACACACCATTTGGTGCTCTCCTCGCCTCAAGGAGAGATGTTCCCCTTTCTCAGCAATAACCTGATATGTGTGAAGACCCCCTACCTTCTCCATAGTGGAAGATTACTACCGTATTTTCCTTTGATGTATTGCTCATAATCTAGTATGTTGTTAACTATCCTACCTTCTGGAATAAGCAATTATTGTCATTACCTACTATTTTTGAGATTAGTCTACCCTGCCATACAAATGTTTTCTCTCACTGCTAGAGAAGAACAATATTTTATATATAGTTTTTAATTATATAGAAATGCAGAAATGAAAAAGATATTGCCAGAAATTCTGGAAAAAACTAGTTTTTCAGGAATATTGATTTGATCAAACCTACTCCTTTCTGATGGCAGCGTTTATTTATGGTTGTATTTGATTTTCTCAACAGGTCATTAATTTCTTCATATATTTTGAATGCTTACATTATTATACATCTCTTAAAGGGGTTTTGCCACGATGTAATGTTGACGTGGGATCCTCCAAAATGGGTATTTAATCACTTTTCTAAATATATGTGATTACAAAAATTGCAGTCTGAGAGAGCTACAGCCTTCCTTACATGCCCTTGGTTACTTCAAAGCTTCTATTAGATACAACCTGACGAGCGAGCTGCTGTCTGCTGGCCGGGCTTGCGCAGATCACACTTCTTATCTGATGAAACTGAGCTGCAGAAGTTTTTAAGGCACCGGGTAGCAATATGTTTTCTTTTGTATACAGAATAAACTAGTTGTAGTGTGATTAGATACTTGCTTTATCTGATGACAGGGAACATGAAGAAGCTTTCAAGCTGCTGTGTAGAAAAGCTGTTGTCTTTTGTACACAGAAGCCACAAGTTAGTTTGATTATTTGAGTGAACATGTCACAGGATCCGTTATGCAGCTTTGTGCTCTGGCTGTGTGCATGTCTCTCTCTTTCAGCTCTGTGATTTGTTTACATTAGCTTCTTAGCAGATAAGGCTCCTCCTTAAAGTGCAGTCTGAGGCTGTGTCTTGCTGTATTGAGAATCCACTCTTGTACTGTTTATTATTTCACTTAAAGGGGTTGTCTCGCTACAATGATTGGGTTTTAATTTAAAGATCTTTAAAAAACAAGCAGCTTTGCAATATATGTTCATTACAAATGTCCTACTGATTTTGAGCTAGCCCTGTTAGTATTACTACATCAGCTTCTCAGATCTCTATAGTAGCCGACCTGTTGATCCTTATCTTACTGGCTGTCAGGTCTGAATGATCATCACCTTTGAAGACAGGTCGGAGCAGAGAGCCCCTCCCGCACAGAATGCTTCTGGAGTGGAGGGAGGAGGAGGAGGGGGGGGGGAGGGGGAGGAGGACTCTGGCGTCTGTGTCCTGGATTAACCCTGTGTGTGCCTGCTTCCTCCTGCTCTCTACACAGATAGATGTGACAGCAGTGACCCTGTCTGTTACTATAATCATGATATGTCTTTGGAACTGTGACTATACTAATATTATACAGATCAGGGGGCATGTGAATACTTTATGTTCTCCTGTATTAGGGACACATCCTGAGTATAGTAACACTGCCCTTGTTGTTGCTGGAGATGTGGAGACTTGTAAGCTAAGCAGGGGATATAGGAACACTTGCATCCTCTCTGCTCTATTAGCACACAGCTTCATATTCCTCTCTACACTCCTAGATCAGCCCTCTCCTGCAACAGACCTAGGCAGGCACACACAGGGTGAACTCTGAGAGCAAACCCCTCCCCCCTGTATAGAAGTTACGTGCTGCCTGTGTGCTGATGGGAGGGGGGGAGAGGGAGCAGAACAGACAGACCAAGAAGCACGCCCCTCAGTTCAACTTACCAGGGACACTGACAGGCTGAAAGCTCGTAATGAGACAACTCCTTTAAGTTTTAAGACGCTCCCTTGGATTCCTCACTGGCCCCCACCCTCTCTCCCCTGCAGCTTCATGACTCAGCGTGATTTGTTGACATTCTGCCTGTGCTAAGGAGAGAGGTAAGAATCTTTCGTCTCGGCAAATCCCCTTTAAGATATCCATTGTGACTCAGCTGATAGCTGACAGAATTTTATCATTTTAGGCTGCCGGGAAAGAAAAAGGTATACAGGCAGTCCCTGGGTTCCAAATGGGATAGTGACTGTAGGTTTGTTCTTAAGTTGAATTTGTATAAGTTGGAACAGGTATATTTATTAAATATAACTCCAGCACAAAAGGTTTTTTCATAGTTTTGGATAGTGCAGGGAAGGGTTTTTACATTTGTTTTGCGGTCTTTGCCCCTATTTAGATTTCACCTCATTTTCACATTATGTGCTGCTATGGCATGCTGGAACTTGTCGTTCCACAGCTACTATCTGCTGTGGAACATGGAACTACAAGTGACAGCATTCCCCATAAGTCTCCGTTTATAACTAGGGGACAGATGTAAGTCGGAACGGTATAAGTCGAGGACTGCCTGTATAGTGCTACTGGTAAACTTCCCTCTTGAAGTTTCTGTTGATCAAATAGAATTTTCCTTAGGCTTGGTCTACACAGCATAGGACAAAAAACTCATCAAAAACCAAAACTTAAAAACTGCTTTGACGTCATTTTTTTTTTTTTTTTGTCCCAGCTGGATTTTTGACCAGTTTTTTTTTTTTGGGGGTGGTTTTCAGTTTTGGTCACTTTTTTTGGATTGTTTTTGGACAGTTTTTAATGCATGCAAAATTCATATACCTTGTTAGGACACCTGGGCAGTTTTTCAGCAGAACCGTCCAAAAACCACGCCCAAAAGCGTTTGGCGTTTTTCTTAGACTTCAGTAGTAAACTTTCTGCCCTGCTTTGTCGGTTTTTGCAACATGTTACAAAGCAAAAATGAGCAGAAAAAAACATTCCGTGGAGACTACAGAAAGTTTTTACTATTAAAGTCCATGGGACCTGTTTTCGGTAGTTTTTTCAGCGGTTTTAGAAAGTGAAAAACGCAAAAACGACTGAAAAGCTGTGCAGTGGCACACGTTTTAATTAATATATAGCAAAAGAAGACATTTGCACATGAGCACTTTTGGCACCATTTTCTTTTGTTTTGCTATATAACATACTGATGTAAAGTGTTTGAATCCCATGTCAAACAAATAAATTCAAGGCTATGTCTGCACGGCAGTGGACAAAAAACGACCTGAAAACCAAATACTAGAAACGTTCATAAAACAGAGGGTTTTTTTTTGTCCACTACTGTCAAAAGCTGCTGAAAAAAGTACATTTTTCGGTGCTTTTTGGTGGGGGGGTTTTGGCGCTTTTTTTTTTTTTTTGCAGAACTGCACATCATTAGGTTTGCTGTGTATTTCTGCAAAGAACGCACCAAAAAACGTCCGGGGCTTTACATAGACTCAAATAGTAAATTTTCTGCCCTTCTCAGTAGTTTTTTGCAACTTGTTTAAAAAAAAAGGCCAACAAATAAAACGAGCAGAAAAAAAACTACAGAACGTTTTTACGATAAGTCTATGGGATCTCTTTTCAGTTGTTTTTTCAGGTTTGTTTTTTTTGTTTTTTTAAATAAAAAATGCTGAAAAAAATTGACATTTTTGTGTGCGTTAGAGACATAACCTAACACGGATAGTAAAAGCTTATGTGTTATCCAGAATGATCATGTGAATTCTTTTCAAGCTTTGAATAATTTATTGAACTTTTTTCCATATTTATCATTATAGTTTTCTTTAATCATAAGCATGATGGGTATTGAGCAGTCTGACAAATCAGGACTATAATTCACTGCAAAGTGTAAATGGATTTTCTGTAGAGCTTATGAATTTGAAATCATTCACATCATTTTGATTGATTTACTTTGAGACACTTGGTTACTCTCTTAGCTGATGTAAAAGTTCCATTTCTATGCCCAACACAATTTACTTGGAAGAAGATAAACGGTTTTCAGTAAATCCTTGTGTTCCCTGTGAAATGAGTTTTGGAGCATCTTCGCTTATAAATCTGTGTTGTGGTATTCCTCTCTTATTCCTCCTAGGAAATTGTATGATTTTTCAGATGGCGGGTTACCGATTGGGGGTGCGTGGCTGCACAGTCTGACATTGTCCAATCAGTGCTGACGGTGTGTGCGGGGACACGCCTCTTTGAAAACAGGAGTGTGATAACGCCTAGCTGACTGATATAGTCGAGAAGGACGTTTCATTTGCTGTAGTGCAGATAAAAAGAAAAACAAAAGAGGGGGCGCACAATAGTGAAGTCAGTCCACGAAGTAGAGAATACAATTGAGGTATGGATATGCTCACCTCCTGAGGTTGTGCTCCTAATCTAGAGGCACAACTCTCATGCGTTCACAGGGCTTTTTTTTTTCTACTTTTTCTCTGCCGTCCAATTTGTGGAGTGTTGCGCATGCGTAGTTGCGGCTCACAGAACTTCTCTAAAGCGCATGTGCGGAAGGATTCGGTGAGGGTCTGTGGGTGCTGAAGTGAAGCCGCTTTAATTGATCCCTGATTGCAGATGCAAGAAGATCGGGGATTGAGATCCTCGCGTCACGTGATGCTAACATGAACTTGGGCAGTCCAGTGGTGACTGGCAAAATGATGGCTGAGCTGGTGAGCGAATGGGTTTCTATACACACATTATGTTAACATAGAGTTTAGAAGAGATCCATGCTCAAAGTGTTCCTAGAAGTGGCTGCCATCTCCTGTGGTTGGCATGCAGTGACTGGGGTGATGCTGTTGTTCCCATGGAGCATCGGGAACGGTCTGTGATGGAAACCATGTATCCCAATCTCCTACTGTGTCAGATCGTACAGGTGCTCCGCACATAGCTCATTCTAAAATCTGACCCAAGTGCAGGCATGCCAACCTCATGCTTTTCTTCTTCCCTGAGATGTATATCCACAAAATAGCTGAAACTGTAAGGTTATGTTCACGCGGATGATTTTGAAGTATCAAAAAAGGCTCCAAAAAGTGCATTTTCATTGATTCCTATGTAAAACTGTTTTGGTATACACACGACTTGGTTTTTCTGAGCTTCTTTGGACGCTGAAAAAGAAGGGTCATGTCAATTCTTGAAGCGTTTTCAATGCTGAAAATCCCCATAGGACTCAATGGAGAGTTTCAAAACCTCGGTGCGGTTTTCGGCTCGGTTTTTGCCCAGGCTACGAGTTTGTATGAGTTTCAGAAAAAAAAACAGATTTGGCAAATCTTGATCGAATCCTGATCTAAGCCTTGTCTAAAAAGTGCTTCACTTTCAGACGAGTTTTTGAGGCTAATTTGGACACTGAAAATTCATTAAATACAGGTATATATTACAATTGTGTTATTTAAACATAAATATTGCGAAATTATGGTGTTTTTTTTTTTCTGAGTTATGCTCATTTTTTGGCGAATTTTGACACGCCAAACTCAAAAGGTTGCCCATCACTGGCTTATGGTGTCAGATTTTGGGAGACAGTCATACTGTCTACGGATACAGTAGAAACCAAGGTAGTGGTGAAAAATGCCAACAAAGATCAATCTAACATTTTAGTAGCATCACGGTGACTGGCTAAAATATAAGGGCTGATCTAGTGGATGAATCGCTATACCTACAAAAAAGGGACTAGATCACAAATGCCATTAAAAACATTTTTTAAATTAAATCATTAATAATAAAGTGCATATAGACACTTGAAAAGAATGAGTACTATACACACATATGCAGCAGTCGCCAAGTATAGACTAATCCAGGGTAATTCATAGTCAACATTGCAAAATGATTACGATTAATGTTATATATAGTAGTTCATAAATGGTCTATAAAATATGTATACCACATTCATAGTCTCAGATAGTAGATAGATATTTGAAAAAGTACATGTGAAGTATATTATAATAAAGTACCAATACCAAAAAGTATATATTATAATAATTAAAGGGGTGTTCCGAGACTTTGAAAAGCTCATTTGTCCAATGGAGCATGATTAAAAATAGAAACAGAAAAAAAGCATACTTACCCCTGTGGCACTCCTGTTCCGTCCTTGGCCACCTTGTTCATCTCGCTGTACACGTGCTGTGTGCAGCCAATCAAAGGCCACAACCGCTGTTGCCTGTGATTGGCTGAACATAGCACCTGAAGGCTCACTGTACAGCAGGGATGAACTGGAAGGCCATTGGGACGGAACAGGAGTGGCACGGAGGTAAGAAAAAACAGAAAAAGGGGAAAAAAAGCAAATGAGCTTTTCAAAGTCTTGGAACACCCCTTTTAATTAATAACTTGGCACCATGCGTTAATTCAGATGTAGCTGAACATTAATATGAAGAGATCATAAGTAAATGGTAAATATTAATACTCCTGGACAAGTCACTCCTGAAACAGGGTGGCGGTATCCTTTTACTTATCTTTCTAAAATCACTTATTATGCTCCACTACAAATGAGTTCAAGCATGGCATCAATTTATTTAAGATAATTTTTTGGACACGTAATCATAATATACTTCATTTGCACTTTGTAGCGGCTATTTACTGTTTGTGGCTGTGTGAATTTGGAATACTTATTGTTTTATAGATCATTTTATAAAATATAATATGATATCAACTATATTTCACCTTGTTGATTATGATGCCCTGAATAAGTCTAGTTTTTAATAGTCTTCATTTTTATGGCATTCTTGATGTAGTTCCTCCTCTTGTAGGTAAAGTGGTATAGTAGTAAGCAGAAAGACACCCTTCGTAATGGAAAAAAAGAACACTGTGTGTGTGTGGTGTGTGTGTGGGGTGTGTGTGATATATGTATTATGTATATAATATATATATTATATATATATATATATATATATAGTAGATAAAGAGAAAAAGAGGGGGAAGGGTGCACAAATAGTGTAATACCGTTAAGATATTGAGTAAGTTAAAATACCGTTAAAATATTGAGGAAGTGCGGGTATACCGCAAGAAACGCGTTGAGCTTTTATATCTATTGGTTTTAATTGTGTGTCAGCAAGAGTCTGTTACACTTTTAGACAATAAAAGTGAGTTGTTTCTACTAAAGCTAGTGAGCGATCGCAGTTCCTTTCATCTCTGAGCGCCGGATCCTGCTCCATTTTGGATATCTCTATCGTTTGTGTGTGTGTGTGTATATATATATATATATATATATATATGTGTATATATATAATATTAATATATAATATATATATTTTTTATATATTTATATTATATATATACAAAAATATGCAGCACTCAAAGCCTTGGAAATATAGAGGAAGTGTGCCAGCGGCAAAGCTTGATACAGAAGTTAAAAATAGAAATATATCACGGACTCATATAGTTCATGCAATAAGGTGTTATCCATGCTTATTGGCATGGAGGATATAAAATTACTTATTGATTGAATCTTCTTGAGTGCCGTGGAGATATATATATATTAGGATATTAGTATAGATATGTGATATATGTGTATATGTATAATATAATCCTATAAATTCCTCTTCCATACTACGATATGTCTTGGTGGTGGTGCCGACAGATAGCACCCAACACCTTCAGAGATCTTTGCCCCATGCCTTGAAGGGTCCACAGCTGTTATGGTGGCCTAAGTGGGTCACACACAGAATTAGGCAGTTTTAATGTTGTTGCTCATTTTGGTATGTGTACATACACACCACAAACTGTTTACTTTAAAATGTTATTTTACACCTCTGACTTGGTAGCTTTTTCTTTCCTTTTTTTTAGAGCCAATGTGCCCTCTAACTCCTTATGATTAATGAGTGATTTATGGGACTGGGTTTGACACGTTGGTATTTTGGCAGTTATATTGAAATTGTTGGAATCCCAAATTTTACTTAGATTGATTTTATTTATTTTTTTATTCTCCGTCAATTGCTGCATTGTGCATTAAATTAGCACAGGGAAGGGGGAAATGCTTTTTTTGCACTGGAGGGATTGGGATCCTTCAAAGGAATGGCGATTGTTTTCAGAAGAGAGAAGGGGACTGGATTCTGGAGCGCAAGTATAAATGAAGCGTATACAGGAACAAATGGGGATTTGTTAGCCCAGAACTTAAATATGCAGACAAGGGGATGTCAGGGGAAGCTTAGAATGGTAACAAGAAATTCTTTTAACCCAAAGACTAGTCTGACAGTGGATGATTTTCTTCTTCTTCTTTTTTTTTTTTCCCCCGGGAAGAAATTTGTTCTTTTAACCTCTTCCTAGCTATATGTATCTTAATTTTATGGCTACTTAATAGAATATTTTTAAAAGTACATATCAAGTGTTCAAACTTCAGTTGTAATACTTCGTTATTGTTGTATAGAGTAAAATGGATTCATGTAATACTGGACCAGTATGTATAAAGGTTTTCATGCTTTTAGCATTTTTATGTATTTATTAAAAGTGTTCGTGACCTTTTAGATTTTTTTTTTATCCTTTTTTTTTTTTTCTCCTGATCATCCTGCTTTTTTTTTTTTTTTTTATATAACGTTTTATGTCTCTTTTTAATGTATACCATTTGATAGTATACCAGTGCCTCGCTTTCTTAGGGGAATGTGAAGATGCCGTTTGCATCTTGTAGATCCAGTGGTGCAGGTTGGGATGTATGTGCAGTATTAATAGTTTTCTGTTATCTGTGCATGTTATTGTTTATGGTATTTACTATACCAGGATTTATAGTCTTTATTCCTTTTCTTTAAGCCAGCTGTCCAGGCAATTATTTGAAAAGAAAACGATTGGGGGTTTCATCCTGTTTGCGTTCCAAGTTTCATGTTTGTTTTTTAAGACACTTGCTACTTTTTATAATAAGACAATGAGGTCCTTTGTACCATTGCGACCCGTGTAGTCTTCCAGCTGCAGGGCACGTGATGACACCCTGGAGCCTGGCAACCATTAATCTTATTGGCACATCAACTCTTTTTGTGTCATCCCTCCATTTCAAGAATAAAAATGAAGCAATTTCCACTTGTTATAGCAGCCCTGACCCCCTCTGGTGTAGTTATAATATACACCAAAGAGCCATAACATTACAAGCACTGACAGGTAAAATGAATAACGTTTGATTATGTTGTGACAATGGCTCCTGTCAAGTAGGGGAATATATTGGGCAGCAAGTGCATAGTCTGTTCCTGAAGTTGTGTTGGAAGCAGGAAAAATTGGCAGGTGTAAGGGGCTGTTTACATAGGACAGAGCAAATACGGGTCAGATTATCAAACTGGTATTTGCTCTGTTTTGGGGCCTTGTACACGGCCGCAGAGGGACGTTTTTCTTTGCGGTTTGCGGAGAAAAGCCCTCCCCCTTCACATTGACAGGTTCATGTTCCACCCGAAAATCGGACAGAAGAATGAACATGTCCAATGTTTTTCGAACCGCCGGCGGTGTAAAATCCATCCGGTGGAAAATCGCCGCTGCACGGATTTTACCATAGAGGTCTGTGACCAAGTCTGACAGCCGGTTTACAGACTGCTTTCAAAACCGAAAAACGTCTGGAAAACCGGCTGAAAAACCTGCCCTGGGGACAAGCCCTAAGAATCCAAGGAACATAGAAAAGAGCCAAATCGTGTCGGCTAGATGATTAGAGAATCTTCTAAGCTGGAGGATTTGTGAGATGTTCCCAGCAGGGCTGTGGAGTCGGTAAGCCAAAGCCCCGACTCCTCAATTTCCCAAACCTCCGACTCCTGGCTCCCTCATACACGGCGCATGTTTAAGTGATAACTTTACTGTAGTAAAATGGTCCCATCAGGCTGTTTATTCACCTTATGATACAAAAATCAAGCTATTTAGGTAGAACAGACACTGACAGGCAAAAGGGGTAACAATGTTTTGATCTTTTGAACACTTGTGGGGGGAGTTGAAGAAAAGCTGTATTTGTATCCAAGTCCAGTCTGCACCAAACTGGGAATGTGTAAAAGAGACCTGGGATCAGATTTTGGTCAAGATGTGCTTGAATCTGTTTCCAGAGCCCAGAAGGATTCAGGCAGTTTTTGAAAACCAAAGGTGGGAATTTCCCAAATACTAACAAAATAATAAAAATTAACACTTTTGATTTTTAGGAGCAAAATTTGTAACTAAGCAGATGGCTAAATACTAGAAAGTCAAATTTTATGTAAAAAGATGGGTTTAAAGATGACTGTATATAAAATTACAGTAGCCTCAAAGCTGTAGTGGGGGTGAGATATGGAGTCTGAAAGTCACAATTTTCAAAACTTGTTACTATTTTGGCTTGACAGTGTAAAAATTATATTATTGGATATGACTTTAGGCACAAAAAAAATTGTAAAAATTTGCAAAAACACTGCAGGAACATTTGTGGAGTTCTGAAATTTGTTCTGAGAAATAGTATTGCCTTCATCCTGCATACTGACCTCACATCTGATCTCTTATTCCAGGCTACAGAACGGCCTCTCTACACTAACTTGGGTTGGGGGAAAACGATAACCACAGGGGCAACATCTCTAAGGTATGTTCACACGGCCATTAAATTGCGGGAAAGTATTTTCGCCCGCAATTCGCCGTGTGGACGGGGGGGCGGGGCGGGAGCGGGGGGGGAAATAAGCAGGGGGCCGGCACTTCGCCGCCCATTGACTTATCAACTGCTAGCGGCGCGTATACCCCGTAGAAAAGGACTGTCAATTATCTCCCCGCCCGGCGGCTTCGCCGGGCGGGGAGAGGGGAGTAACCCTAGTTTTCTATGAGATGTGAAAATTTCCCCTAATGAAAGGGCCGTTTTCGGCCCCTAATTGGGGACTTCGGCGGTAATTAAGGACCCAAATAGGGCCCCCTTTTAAGCCGTGGAACATGGGGCCCAACAATGTATGGTATAAAGGAATTGCCTCGCCCGCAGTTTTTTGGGAAAGGTTGAACTTTCTATTTTTGAAAACGGTGAAAAATTTTCTGAAAATCTTTTTTGCCCTGTGACAAATTTTTCCCCCTGGGGGATGGTTTGCCTGCTCCAAAAAATTAAAATTCAAAAGGGCTGAAATTGGGGGGTTAGATGGCCAAAATTTTTGCCTTTCATGAATACTGGCCAACTTATTATTTTTTTGGGGAGTGGGTCCATTTTTTTTGGCTCGGACCCTGCAAATCCTCCGCCCCCTTGATAAGAATTCCCTCAGCCAAGTAAGTTTTGATGAATGGTTAAAAATTTCTACTTTTTTTGAAAACAGGTGAAAAATTTGCTGAACTCTGTTTGGGGATGGGAGCAAAAATTTTTCCCCTGGGGCAGCGCTTGCCTGCTCATAAAAATAGTAGTAGTATCTTTATTTCTATAGCGCCAACTATTCCGCACACTTTAAAAAATTAAAGGGGTTAAACTCCCAGTCATTAAACATTAAAAGTATTTTTACAAATGAGCCCAAAAAGGTGTGGGGCCCTGCTCTGAGAGCTTACAATCCATGTCATCAATTACCCTCCTCATGTGATAAGGCTGAAAATATGGAAGCAGCACCAGCCGGACCCAATTCCTCTTGCTCTTTGCACTGAATCGAACTAACTGGACCAACTTAATATATTTTTGGGTGGGTCTGTCCATTTTATGACGATCCGACTCCTGCAAAAATGCCTCCGACTCCACAGCCCTGGTTCCCAGTAAGCGGTGACTGGTACCTACCATAAGTGGTCCAGGGGAGGACAGATGATGAACCGGCTAGCGACAGAGTCATGACCACCAAAGGGTCACTGATGTGTGGGAAATGAAGGCTAGACAGTAAGGCCCGTCTTAAAAGTTACGAAGCCCATTTGAGGGAAACTTTAAAAAGTGGGCTATGATAGGTGAGAAAACGCAGTCCAAGCAACTTGAGTGCCCATTTGGTCTACTGCTGAAAGTGTCCCTGTTGGGCCCCTTTTGAGCGAGGTTCCCAACCCTATCCTAAAGGGCACCCAACGGGTCATTTTTTTTGGTTTTTCCTTGTTTGCCAGGTGATTAAATTGTCAGTGATTTTTGGGGGAGTTTCCTAAAAACATGCCCTTTTGGGGGCCCCTGAGGACTGGACTGGGGAAACATTTCCCTTGAGTATGATCTGGATAATGGATTGAAAATGTGGAATTTTCTCAAACATCTTACAAATTATTTTCGTTTCTTGCCCTTTCCCTTTTGGAAAAAAAAAGGTTAGTTCTTCCAAAAGGGCCCCAATTTTTTTCCATTTATTTTTCTTTTTCTATAAGTAGATGGGGGGGTGGGGGGGGTGTTTGAAAAGGTTTTCCAACTTAATTTTAAAAAATAAACCCGGGGTAAAGTTTTTTAATGCGTGAATTTTCTTTGGGGCAGTGGCGCTGGGACCCCCCGAAGAGGTGCTATATAATAGACCAAAGGACACTGCCTGTAGCTTCAGTGCTGGAACTGCTGTGAGTACCAAAGTGTGTGTGCGTGTGTGCGTGCGTGCGCTTTTTTTCAATCCCCAACGTATCACCTCTCCTCCAATCCAAACACACTAAATGCGTTCTGTATTGGAGGTGGATGAGTGAATGTTGCTGTTAGCCACCTATTTAAGAGAGGGTTGCAGATTCTCAGATGTTCACCTGGGTTTTCTTTGAGAGATATCCTTGACCTTAAAGAGACACTACCTCCCTTTTTGTTCAAACAAGTTCCCCGGAAAAAATTTTTTTTTTTTTTTTTTTTTTTTTATAATTTTTGACAATGGTTTTGGTTTTATTTAGGCAATCTTATACAATTAAAAATCACAAATACATTTTGCCCTTTTGTGGGTGTGAGTACTTTTGTTTGGTGAGGGAAATGTCACTTTTAGCTGTGCTTGCTCTAATAGTCTCATTTAAAATAGTAGGTAATGACATAATTGCTCTATTGTTTTTTTTTCTCGGCATATTTTGATTTGCTAGACCCCCCGAGCAATACAAAAGAAAGAAGTGGGGGGTAATTTTTTTTTTTTTTTTTTTTTTTTTTTTTTTTTCCCCCGCACAAGAGGGGGGGGGGGTTTTTTTTTTCTTCACATTTTCAGATAATTGCTGTAATACTGAAACTTTCAGACCAGATCTGACCAGAAAGAAGGACCATCAAGCAATTTTCTCACTCCCGTGCTATCAGAGCTGACCAAAGGGAAGTTGGTGAGAGAGTAATATACATGTGGGGATTTAAAAAAAAAAAAAAATCCATAAAAAAAAAAAAACTATAATATTTGCGTATTGTTTGTCACTTTGTGAAAAGAAAGATTGTGATGGTAGTGTCCCTTGAAAAACTATTATAAAATTTGGGGGAAATTTTTTTTTAGGCAACAAAGTTTTTCCTGTACAAGTACTAGTAACCTCGCAGGGAACTGATTAAAAACCAAATTTTTTTAAAACTTTTTATCTGTGGCTTTTTCTAAATACAATCTATGT
The DNA here is from genome assembly GCA_025379985.1 of Phyllomedusa bahiana. Lineage (NCBI taxonomy): Eukaryota > Metazoa > Chordata > Amphibia > Anura > Hylidae > Phyllomedusa > Phyllomedusa bahiana. The sequence continues at coordinate 436 of JAODAL010010146.1, read as the reverse complement.
GGGTGAAAAAAAATTGTTGCCCGTTTTCTGGCCATTTTGCAAAATTTTAATATATATATTTTATATTTTATTATATATATATAATATATATATATATATATATAATATATATATATATTTTTTTTTTTTTTTTTTTTTACAAAATTGAAACTTGGTGATTTCTTTATGTGTATCTTGCTGTTAATTACTATGCCTTAGTTATATATATGGTTTGTGTATTAAGTGTGTTGTATTTGTCAGAATATGGACTGGACTGTGAGTACACAGTACAAGAAGTGACTACTGCAATTTGTAAAGGTGCGGAAAATGTTTGGGGTATAGAAAAAAAGATTTTTATTAGCAACAAAAATTCCTTTTGTCCCAAAAGCTTTAGTTTGGTGAAATGAATTGTCCACAGATTTCTTGTAGGACGTATTTTTTTTTTTGTGAATTTTTT
>JAODAL010010145.1:0-106798 GCA_025379985.1 Phyllomedusa bahiana | reverse complement strand
GAATTTAATACAGCCTAAGCAACTTTAGGGTATACAAAAGCAGTTTCCCCACTTCCTATCTACGGACGGAAGTGGGGCAAACCGGCAAATGTAAGTGACGGGAGCCTTCAGCTGCGCTGATGCCAATGACCGTAACGATCGGTGCGCGGCACCGATCGCCGTTCATTCAGACACCGCGGCCATCTTTGCCGTGGTGTCTGATGGGTTAAACAGCGCTAGCGGACAGAGCCACCTGCTGGCGCTGTTACTGCCGGGTGTTAGCGGTGATTAGCCACTAACGCCCGCCGGCTGTGCGGGGGGGGTCGCAGAGCGATCCCCCTGCAAAGCCCCTTAGCGGCCCTGGGCCGTCCTCATACGTCCAGGGTCGTTAAGGGGTTAAGAAGGCGCCTCCCTTTCTCTGCTTTCTCGCCAACATCCTCAAGACAAGGCTCGGTGGACATGGACCAGCAGGAATCCTCAAATAATATGGATATTGCAGAACACACCCTACACCACCTCTTCTCATCGTTTAGAGTGTCCCTTCAGGAGGACTTCATGCAGATGATATGGGACTTCAGATCTGACATTCAAACCTTAATTACGAGAGAACATAAAATGGCTGAATTTGCCAAGTCCCATAATCTACTAATAGAAGCCATTTCAGCAATTGAGGAAGAAGTTCAACGTCTGTCAGCTAAGGTCCTGGATCTGGAGGACAGATCCAGAAGAAATAACATTAGATTGAAAGGTGTCCCTTATGGAAAGATGCCTTACAGTCCAAAAGTGACATTCTTTGTCTCCAGAAGACTCACCTCAGAGAGGTAGACTCTCATAGGTTACACCATAAGCAATTCCCCTTTTTCTATTTTTCATCCCTGCCAGTTAAAAATGCGGGAGTAGCTATCTTCATTAAGGATACTGTAGCTTTCACGCATACCAATGTAATCATTTACCCCAAGGGTAGATATATTATTCTCCAATGTGTAATCAACTCCACTCCTTACACCCTGGTCAATCACTATGCTCCAAACACGAGACAAATCTCGTTTATCACCAAAGGCTAACCGTCAGGCCAATGGCAAATTGATTATTTGCGGTGATTTCAACATCGTGCCGGACAAAGAGATTGACAGATCTGGTAGATCCACACGCTATTCTCCAGATCTCAAACATTTATTGTGGGAAGAAAACCTCCATGACACCTGGAGGTATCAACACGCTTGTGAGAAATATTATACATTCTATTCTGCCTCTCAAAATACCCTTTCGAGGATAGACTATTTCTTAGTAAGCAGAGGGACACTTTCTGTGATAATTAACTCGGAAATTGGTCATATCACTAGGTCAGTCCATGCCCCTATATATATCTCAGTCGAGGACCGCTGTCCCCTTCCCATATGCCTTGGCGCCTGAACCATATGTTACTAAAGTTATCTACTTCAGTTAAAACAATCGAGGACGCTCTGATGGATTATTTTGAACTAAACTCGCCCTCCGCCCCGTCCCTGGAAATTCTATGGTGCGCACACAAGGCGGTTATTAGGGGTACTAGTATAAAGTTAGCATCGGGGAAAAAAAGAAAAGGGAAATGGCTCTGACGGAAGCTATTAAATAACTTCAGCTCTTGGATTAAGAATTTAAAAACAACCCTAACTCTAGCGATAAAGAAAAATTGATGAAGTGCAGGAACCATGTGAGAAATCTTAACTTACAATATTACGAATACTAGCTGTCCAAACTTAAATGGAATTTCTATCTACAAGGAGATAGACCATCTAAAATTTTAGCAAAACGCGTTAAATTTCAAGCCAGGACCAAAATACCCTTCTTAACCGTTTCCTCAAATAAGATGATGTGCGATCCACAGGCCATTGCAAATACTTTCGTGGAATACTACACCGACCTCTATAACCTCAAATAACCCAGACATCCCACCTATCTCGACGCAAGTGATCTCATCCTTCCTAGATAAAGTGAACCTTCCTTCTGTAACACCTGATCAATTGTCAGATCTGAAAAAAACCAATTACTCCCTACGAAGTTGGAAACACCATTGATAACTCGAAACTACATAAGTCCCCCGGTCCAGACGGATTTACTAATGAATATTATAAACTTTACAAAACCATTTTAACCCCCTATCTCACTAATCTCTTCCAGTCCATTATGACTAAAGGAGAAGCCCCTAAAGAGATGCTTGCAGCCCTAATCACAACTATTCCCAAACCGGGCAAATCGCCAGACCAGGTAATCAATTACAGGCCGATTTCCCTTCTTAACAATGATATTAAACTTTATTCTAAGATCCTTGCCAACCGCTTGAATGTTATACTACCTCACTGATCAACAATGACCAATCTGGGTTTGTTAAGTTCTGTCAGACTAGGGATGGTGTAAGGAGGGTATTAGATGTCATCCAACTAGTTAACTCAAATCGAATACCTACCCTATTTCTCTCACTTGACGCGGAAAAAGTCTTTGATAGGCTCAATTGGAAGTACCTCCTTGCAGTGCTGTCTAAATTTGGCTTTTCTGGTTCAATTTTGCAAGCCATTTTGGCTCTATATTCTCACCCCTCGGCTAAAGTTTTTTTTTTTCTTCAGTATTCCTCTTACTCCTTTCCAATTTCAAATGGAACCAGGCAAGGCTGCACATTATCCCCCCGATTTACATTCTATGTGTAGAACCTTTGGCAGAAATGATTCGCAGTTCTCCTTCCATATCAGGAGTGTGACTCCTGGGAAGAGATCAGAAAATCCACTTATTTGCCGAAGATATACTTATGTCCAGAAGACTCAATCCCCGAATTAATGCTACTACTGACAGATTATGTGCATGCGTCTTATTATAAGTTGAACCAAACAAAATCGGTAGTCCTACCCCTGAATATCCCAATTGACACCCAAAAGAAACTCTCCAAGTTTTACTTTATCTGGGCGGCAGATCACATTACATATCTAGGTATAAAAATTACGCAATCCCTTGACAATACTATTAATCTTAACCTATTACAGCTTTCTGCTACATTTACAGCAGAGATAAGTAAATTAAGCGCTCTTCCCTTATCTTGGATGGCGAGAATAAACCTTGTCAAAATGATGCTCTTACCCAGATTTCTGCGATCCAAGTTTGGAAATGGCCAAGTCAACAGGTAACATCTTCTCTCTACTACAATTTCCTATCTAAGAAAAGGGGCTTTGAAAAAGGTCTTTCTATTATCTGCTCTCTGTTATTAACAAACAATAAAGACACTTATCCATTCTACATTACCAAATGAGAAGAGGAGCTAACATGCTCCTTCCCGATACAGACCTGGCTGAAACATTCTAGATGTGTGAACCACTTGGAGTTAATGAGCTTGTATCTTCGTTGGTATCTGAATCCATTCCGAATAGCTCATTTTTCCCCTTCCCGCTCGAGATTTTGCTGGAGAGGATGTGGACATGAAGGCACCCTCTTCCACATATGGTGGAACTACCCAGTGATACACTGCCTTTGGTTGAAAATAAATAATTTAATAGACGAAGTTCTTCACTGTCATGTCTCCCTAACCCCCATTTTAGCTATTTTAGACATTTCTCTTGATGAAGTTCCCACACAATTCAGAGCAGTACTGAATCATATTCTTATTGCCACAAGACTCTCTGTGGCTTTACATTGGAAGTCACCCTTGGCTCCGACATTCACGGAAGTTGTAGATAGAGTTAACTTTCATTACAGGTGTGAGACTTCCCCCTCACATGGTAGCAAAAACGAGAAATAGATGGAAGGTGTGGTTATCTTTTAAATATTTTGACCAACGATAAGCAGTCTCCCACATTACCCACGGTGGACCATGGAACTAATAAACGCAATCTTAGCCATTGCTCCAGTATGGTACTCTTCTTTTATATGCATAAAAAATTTCTCAGGATTACTCGCTCATTACCCATGAAGGACATTGTTCAACTGTGGCGTTTATGCTATCCTGAATGCAGCAGCCAGGCTTGTCTTTCTTTCCAGCCGCTATACCGATGCCTCTACCCTGTGTCAGTCTCTGCACTGGCTGCCTATTCAGTACAGAATACAATATAAACTCCTCACTCTCACACATAAGGCTCTCCACAGTGCTGCACCCCCATACATCTCCTCCCTTATCTCTGTCTACCACCCTACCCGATCTCTCCTATCTGCTACTTTTGTAATACTACACAACTCAATCATCCTAACCTACCATGCCCGTTTTCCCAAAATTTTGCACGTAATTGCACCATTCTCTGGAAAAATGTTACCCCATGTGATCAGGCACACTCACAACCCTCACATTTTTAAGTGCGCTCTGAAAACTCATCTTCTTAGACAAGCCTATCAAGATCCCTAGTTGTTAACCCCCAAGTTCTGTCACAGATTCCGTCACTTCCTGCACTTTGGCACCCACAGGCACTTATCGTATATAGATGTATGGTTTGGGGTGACAGGTTTCATCCACATTTTATGTATACTACCCTATATTTATGTAACATGGCTGGTCCATTGTAAACCAAGTACTTGTCACCCTTTGTTTCACCCATACACCCTAATAGATTGTAAGCTCTTGAGAGCGGGGCCCTCACACCTCGTGTCTCATTTGTCAGTAGCTTTTTTATAATGTAATGTCTGGTTTGGCTGTGCTTATTCCCTCTATATTGTAAAGTGCTGCGGAATATGTTGGCGCTATATAAATAAAGATTATTATTATTATTATTAACTTTGTTATTCTATTACATGTACTATTACAGGCTCGTTTAGCTCGCTTTCCCTATTGTTTGTATGTTCTTATCCTATCCCTTTTTGTATGGAAAAAATCAATAAAAATGTTTATGGTTGAAAAAAAAAAAAAAAATTATATCTACAATGTGTAAGCTATATGTCTGCTGTAATTTGAAATGCAGTGCAATAATGGATAGACAAGTATGTGCTCAGCAATTCACAGGTGTATTTGCTGCAGGATTAACACATTTCTCCCCTCAGCTTTACAGGGGTTTTCTGGGAGTTTAATGATGTTAAACACTGTAAACAATATTTATAAGGAAATATATTCCACTACCTTAATGTGTTGCTTTTCTTTTGCCTCTTTATTCATCTACCATATGATCAGTAAAGCATCCTGCTTGTGGGAGTGTCACGTTTTTTCCACAAGCCCCACAATGCCGGGCAGTTAAATCACCCTGCCCCGTAAACCCTTAAAAACTTCATTCTCAAAAAGTAAAACCTCATCCCCCTCTACAAAATTTTGCTCCATTTCCCTTTTCCGGGTTGCCTGCAAGCAGGTTGTGTTTTAATACAGTGCAGCAATCCGTTTCTAACATAGTAAAAAAAGGAAAACAGAAAGAAAAACACATAGGTGGCGCTCTTGGTAAAAAGAAACGTCTGAAGTAAAGAAAATTAAAACAACAAATAAAAAAGGTGCTCACCTAGAGTTTTTGTGGGGTATTATTATAGAGGAAAAACCCACTCAAAACGGGCAGGGTGGCCCCCTTTATTCGAGCCTAAAAATAGCAGCCCCCGGGTTCACCTCTCCGGGGGCCCCCAAGAGCAGCGGGAACGCCCAGAAAGGTGAGGACAAAAAATAGGGGACCCGGCGCTAAATTTCCCAAAAGGGAAAAAAAATCCCCTCGTGTTTAAAGCGAGGATATATTTTTAAAAAAAAGGGGTTTTCTTTTTCCTTTAAAAAAATTAAAGTTCCCCTTTCCCCATTATAAAAACAAAAATTTTAAAAACAAATTTCGCCCCATCAGGCGCTTTCAGAAAAAGTTTTTTACAGCAAGGGTTTAAAACAACACAAATTTTAAAAAAGGGCCGAGTTAGCAATGATTGGATAAATCCTGAACCAATCATTTAAAATTTTTTACATATACAACAAAAAGGGGAAGAAACCAACCCAAATAATGGGGGGGAAAATTTTCAAATGAAAGAAAAAAAGTGATTGGCCCAAAAAGTGGGGGGGAAAATAGTAAAGGGTTTTTAAAAAGTGGGGGAAAAATTTGACTTTGCCAAAAAAGGAGGAAAGTACTTTTTTTGCAATAAAGTTAGGGAAACATCCCTAAGCCAATCAGCGAAGGGAAAACTCTTTGGAAATAAGAGGTGATTGGAAGAAAAAGGGGGGGAAAAAAAGAGCCTACTTGGGGTTTCCAGAGAGGGGTGCCCTTTTGGGGGCCTGCTTTTTCTGAGGCCGGATAGACCCAAACCCAAGCCCAAAAACAATTGTTGTCCCACCCTATAATAATATGCACAACACTCTAGGTGAGAAACCTTTTCAAAATTTGTTTTTTTTAATTTGAAAAAATTTAAGCGTACTTTCACCATAAAAAGGCCCACCTCTGTTTTTTTTTTTCCCCTGTTTTCCTATATTTTTTCAAGAACCTACCGGGATTTCCCTGCTAGGAGGTTGGCTGCCACGTCGAGAAAAAAGGATTTATTATAAAAACCCCGCTTGAGTCTGGGGAGAATCTCTTTTAAAGGGAATTTAAAGGGGGATGATAAGAATAATTCTGCTAAAAAAACACTTGGGAAAAAGGGATAAGTACTGCCCTTTAATGAGACAAACTGAGCGATGACTGCATTTTTTTAATAAAACTTGAAAAAAAATTTTCAATGTAAAACCCAACAAATTTTGGATACGTTTTTTCCTTCTTATAAAAAAATTGCGTTTAATTCGGAAAAATTAAAGATTATATTACACCAACTTTTTTAAATTTGACCCGTCTTTGTTGAGAATTGGCATTGCTTTTCAAAAACATTTTTTCATTTAAACTTCTTTCCAAATTTTGAAAGAAGAACAGGTTTTACAAACCAGGCAATTGAAGAAAAATTGAAATTTTGGGTAACTGATTTTTAAAAACCCTTTTAACAAAAGAGGGTTTTTTAAAAACTTAATAATCGAGTCAAAAGTGAGATAAAAAAAAAATAAAAAGGTTTTAACATTTTTCCTTAAAAAGGGGGTAAACTAAATTAGGGGACAAATCCTATAATGCACATACTAAAAAAAACAAGCCCCCTTTACTGTAAATCAGGGTGAAAGTTTAAAAGTGACAAAATTTTAAACCCCAAAAGTAGAAAAAAACGGCTCCGGGCGATAGTGGGGAAAAAACCGGGGGAAACGGTCCCCGGGTTTTCCCTCTCCTGGGAATTAAAAGAAAAAACAATCAAAAAAAACACGACTACTTTTATTAACTCAAAATTAACACAATAATAAAAAACAAACCCTAAATGAAAAAAAAAAAAACTGCACAGATTTTAAAAAACCCCTCAAGTTTCCCAAACAACGGGACAATGGAGCGGAAAACCCCCCGTACTTAATCATGACTAGACCAAAAACAAAAACTTTTCTATAAATAAAGGAGCCCATTTTTTTTCCCCCACAATTTTTCCAAAAAAAGGGGGAATCCCGGGAGATCTTTTTCCAAAAGAAAATTTACTCCTTTTTATCTCAAGTCCCTGTTGAGACCCTCTGTTATCCCTAATCTAAAATACTATCACTTTAAAGACACTTTACCAGTTTAAAAAATATTTTTCTAAATTTTTTCACAGCCGGGCACATCTTTTTTGGGCCCCCCTTAAACAAACCTTTTGGAAACCAAATGAGACACCATTAGACAATATAGAAACACATGAGAATCTTCCGGGTAATTTCCCCTTGAAAAAAAAAACTAGATCCTGTCACCAGCCCCCCTTTTGCTGCAAAAGCACAAAAAATACGTCAAAAATTTTAACTTTCTGAAGGGAAAGGAAAAAAGTCACTTTTAGATAAAAATCAAAAAACATTTAAATTTTTACACCTCCCCCCCTTTTTGGACTTTCACAAATTTTGTAATTTTTACATCGGAAAAGTCCCTTTTAAAACCCCCATTTTCAGGGGTGCGAAGTCAAAAGAAATTTTCCTCTCTGGCCAATTAAAACCCCTCCCCTTTTTTTTTGGGGAACCCCTTTAAAAAAATTTCCCTTTCCCCGGGGCTTCCACTTTTTTTTCCCAAAGGGGGAAAAAAAAAAAACCATAGAAAGGAAGCAGAGCGGGGACCAAGCGTAAAAAAGAAAGGCCAGACAAAAAAAGTAGACCTCAAGAATTTTATTTCTGGGGGATTTTCAATATTTCCAATTTACTTAAAAAATTTTTATGGAAATTAAAGTTTTCTTCAAAAAGGGCCCTTTTCTATTTTCCTAATAATAAAATTTAATCAGGTTTTTAATTTTTTTTATTGATTTACCAAGGTTAAACAGAAAATTGACATTAAACAAGGGACTTTGCCCTCCCAAACCAATTTGTCTGTAATTCCAAAGAAATAAAACGGAAAAAGGAAACAAAAAGTTGATATTTAAAAATTTAAAAAAAAATTTTTCCCTTTCCCCTTTCCAGGGGGGGGGACCCCCTTTTTTAAAAAATTTTTTAGATTTGGTCTGCGATGAACTGCAGAAAATAAACCATGAGGAAAGGGTTTCCCAATTTAAAACCCAAAGGGGGGCAAAAATGCCCCCCAAAATTTTACAAAAGAATACAGATTTTTGTCATCAGGGCCGGCCAAAAAGGGGGAGGTGGGGGGTTTTTAAATTTTTGGGCTTTTTAATATTACGTTATGGGCCCAAATTTTTCTCAGATTTCCAAAGTAAATATGAGGGAGCCAATTCGAAAAACCCCTTTTCCCTCCATTTGCTGATTTTAATTTAACTCCTCAATGTAGCATATTTTGAAGAAGCTATCAATAAAAATAAAAATTTCATTTTTTATAAAAGAACCCCCGCTGCCCCCTTTTTTTTTTTCTGCCAAAAAAAGCATAAAAATTTTATCTTACCTTCCCCGGTAGGAACCCTTTAATCTGGGAAATTTTTTTCGCCTACCAGCCAAAAATGTCCCACTACATCGCCCTTTTTTTTCAAATAAAAATTTTACAAAATTTACCCCCAGGAAATTTAAAAGAATTCGGGACAAAAAGATACAGCTACATCAAAAAAATTAGAAATAAAGATTGTTTTTTTTTAAAAATGGATTTAACCCTTTTTTTTTAATATTTCTTCATAGTTGGGGTTAGAGTGTTTTTCAAAATACTCTTGAATTTTCTGATCAAGAACTAACTTTTCCCGGGAAGGAATTTTTTCTTTTAAAGGGATGAAATTTTTTTTTTGGAAAACAAATTTTTCCCCGGTATGGTGGCGCCACCAAAAGGCCCCCAAAAAAAGGGGACAGCAAATTTGGGTTTGAGTGGCCCCTGCCTATGCTAACTGTTTTTGGGGGCCTTTTGAGAAAATTCATTATCCTCACCCCAATTTTTTCCAATATATAGGGAAAATATTTATGTTTTTTTTTTTTATTTGGGCTGGTCCAAACCCGATCTTATGAAAATTTTTATTTCACACCCTTTAAAAACAAAAAATTTTTTGGGGGATTTTTTTTTACTGCTCACAGTGATCTCAAAAAATTTTTTTCTTAAAATTAAATTTTTCACCAACAAGGGGTCTTTAAAAACCTTTCCTTTTTAAGAAGTAACCAAAAAGCTCATCCATTTTAAAGTGCGCCCAAAAACCCCTGGCGGCCATTTTCCCCGTGGGCCCAAAAAGAAGGGTAAAAAAAAAAAAGTTCCGATCTTTTATTCCCAAAACCCAAATTGAGCTAATTAGAAATCGCTTTAAAAAAAAAAGGATAACCTTTGAAACTTTTCCCTTTAAATTCAGAAGAAAGTAGCACTCTTAAAAAAAAAGGATTGCTTAACTACAAAAAAAACATTAAAAAAGAGGAAACAAAACAGAAAAAAAAAAATTTTGACCTAAAACAACAAATACTCTCTTTAAAAAAACTGGTAAAAAATTTTGTCTCATACGAATATTAAACAAAAATTTTAGCCAAACCCCGGCACATAATCAAAAGGTTCCCAAATTTTCCAGAGCCTAATACCCCGAAAAAAAACCCCCAAATTTTTCTTAAGGGGACTCAGAATCTTAAAAAACTTTATACGCTCACCTGGTTAAAAAGGTCTAAATTTACAAAATGCTACAAATCACAGAAAACCCGGTAGTCCCCCCTGTGGTTCCCGGGCCCTAACTTTGCTGCCATTCCACGTTATTGCTAACAAATTCATCTAAGAGCCCCTAATTTCCCCTATTTTGAAGAAACCCCAAAATTAGACTTTTAAGAGAAAAATTTATTTATGTGATTTTGTGCACCTTTCAACCCTTTAATAAAGTTGGGCGGACTACTCAATCTCTGCTTTTTCTCCTGAAACGGCATAGAGGGCCCGTTAAAAAAAGGGGGTATATGGCTTAAAATTTTAAAAAACACCATAAAACAAGATTTTTCCAAATTAAAAATCCAACCAATAGATCAGGGAAAACCCCTTATGCTAATTAAAAAAAGTTTCAAAAAATTGGGAGAGAAGGGATAATAAATGGATGTATACAAATTAAAAAACTATCAATCCTAAGTGGGTTAAAAGCGCTGGGAGCGTTTAAATTTATTAGGATTTTTTTTACATTTTTAGGGTTTTGTTTTTTGCTGTTATTTTGGGGGGCTTTTAAAATCATTTTATTGTTTTTTAAACCCATTAAGGGGACCCTGAAGTTCCTGAAAACCCCATGATTCCCTGCCAATTAATTTTCACCTGAATTTCCCGGGAAAATCATGACCTTTATGTCTCCCCCCGTGCAAAAAGTGAAAGCTTATGCTAATTGCTGTTTTGGGGAGCTTAAATTTGCTCAGTTACACACAGAGGTGACAATCATTGGAAATTCCCCGTGAAACCCTTTCTGGGATGCTGGGGTTGGTTAATTTAAATTCCCGTAACCACCCGTTTTAAAAAGTGTTCCCTTTTAAAGGGGGGGGTTTTCTTGTGTGAGTGAGGGGAGGAGATTTGGTTTTTTCTGTGCGGGGCCCCAGTGCCCCGTGCTGATTCTGGGGTGTCCCCAGCCTTAAACCTTTTTTAACCCCTCCATGCCTTAAACAATTTACTGGGCCCCCGTGGGTCTATATGTGGCAGCTGTCTGATCAGACCAGTTTGCCACTTCAAGTTCCAGCAATTTTCTGCCAGTGATGATCACTGGCTCATACAGTGAAAAACACACACAAAAATTAATCCCCTTCATTGCTAAGTCCCTGTTCCCCTCACTCATATTGTTATAGCTGTCTGATCAGTTAAAAAGACAGCTTGTAACTTCTGTTCCCACATCTGTCACTGCCCATCACTATCCTAATAAAGCCTGAAAAATACTCTAAAACAAGAAGGTGCTCCTTCAATTCTGAGGCCTGTGGAAGAGTCAATAAGCGCATATGGGCCACAAGTGGGGTATTTCCAAAAACTGCATAATAAGGAGAATCATTATTGAGTTGTGATTTCTTGGTAAAATCTACGGGGTTCCAATGAATAATGAACAAAAATCGGAAATTGCAAAAAAGTTAAATTTTTGAAATTTCACCTTCGCTTTTCATTAATTTCTGCGAAATACCTAAAGGGTTAATAAACTTCCTAAATGCTGTTTTGACTATGTTAAGGGGTGTAGTTTCTGAAATGGAGTCATTTATGGGGGTTTCTAACATACAAGCCCCTCAAAACCACATCAGAAGTGGCCTGGTTCCAAAAAAATCTGTTCTGCAAATTTTCCTGAAAATGTTAAAATTTGCTACTAAATTTCAAAGCCCCCAAATGTCTTAAAAAATAATAGGATGTTTAAAAAAATCATGCCAACACAAAGTAGACATATGGTAGATATTCATTATTTACTATTTGGTGTGACTGTGTCTTGCACACAGAAATTTTTAAACTTTGAAAATGGCAAATTTTTCCAAATTTACACAAAATTTCGATATTTTTTACACCTAAACAAGGATTTTATCGACCAAAATTAATTGCTAAATTAAAGCACAATGTGTCACGATAAAACAATCTCTGAATCACATGGATAGGTAAAAGTGTTTGAAAAGTTATTTACAGATAAAGTGGCACATGTCAGATTTGAAAAAAAGGGCTTGGTCCTTAACGCCAAAACAGGCTTAGACCTTAAAGGGTTAATGTCCTCCGTTTTTATTGTACTTTACATTCTCTTACTCGTTTTTTTTTATAGCTATATTAGCTGTATATATACTTACATTTTGGTGTTTGGCATATATTCAATAATTTTGGCATATATCTAATTTTTTAGTAATCTTGACATATATTTTATTTGTTACTATGGTTTTAATGTCACTTATTCTTATTGCACTATACATGCTTTTATTCTCATTTTTGTATAGCTACATTAGCTGTATATACACCTACATTTCGATGTAATTGGTGTCCGGTATATATTTAACTTTTAATAATCTTGGCATATATTTTATTTTAGAATTCATACACTTTTATATGTATTTCAACTTCATTTATTCGTCTTTATAGACTGGAAATAGACGCACGAGAACTTAATCGTTCCTAGCAATTCTGCTGCGCCTTTTACCATAAACACTATTATATTTGTAGCTTGTGTGTATGTGTATATGTACATATATATGTATGTATGTATGTGCATATATATGTATATGTTTTTTCCATAGTAGCTGTCCTTTTCTTGGACAGTTCATATTTCCCCCGCTAGGCACACCAATCCTACCTTATGCGGTTTTTTTTTCTACTGACTGTAAAACATATAGTGCACTGCTATACACAGGAAGGGATGAGCATGACTAGCTCGCCATTTTATGGGCCACTTCATTTTCCCTCTCTTTTTTTCCCCCTCCCTTTTTCTTCCAATCACCTCTTAGTCCATTCTTTCCTATGGAAGGAGTTTTCCCTTCGCTGATTGGATTAGTGATGTCTATAGACCTCTATTGCACAAAAGTAGCTTTCCTCCTTATTGGCGCAGTCAAATTTCCCACACTTTTAGACTAATCACTATTTTTCTTTCATTTGAATTGTCCCGCCCATTATAGGATTGGTTGCTTCTCCTTTTTGTTGTATATGTAACGTTTTGTGTTTTGGTTTCAGGTTTATCCAATCATTGCTAATCTCCCTTTTTAAAATTAGTGTTTTTTTCCTGATCTTGCTGAACAAATGTTTATTGAAGAACCCCTGATGGTGTAAAAGCGTTAAGTGGGGTTTTTTATAGGAAAGGGGAACTTCTTTTTTAAAGGGAAAAAAAAAACCTTTATTTAAAACCATACCCTCCTATCAGGGTGTTTTTTTCTTTTGGTTGAGCCCCGGGCCCTTTTTTTTTTGCCCTCTCCTTATTTTAAAAAAAAAAATCATTCTTTCTTCATCCTTATGTTTGTACATTTATTACATATACTAATCATTTGGTTTATATATGTCTATGCGTGTGCTGTACATCCCCCACAGAAGGTACATCTTTCCCAGCATTGTAACTTTTTTTGGGGAGTGACATACCCGCTTTCTGTATGTGAAACCCAAATCTAGCACCCAAAGATTGGGGTGATGTCACATCCCCCCAGCAATTTTTTTGTCAGGGGAAAAGCTTGGTGCGCTGTAGGGTATGGCATTATTCCTGCACCCAGGTGTCAAGGCAGTGTTCATGTGCTTTTTTTTGGGCTCATATTTAAAGGAGTAGGCCCCCTTTTTTTATGACTGTGTGGATATTCTCAGAGGTCCTAATGCACATTCAGCCAATCAAACATTGGAAGTCTTCAGGTGAAAAGGTCTAGTTAGAAAATTTATCAAAAAGTCATCTATCAGGTAACAACAGTACACATAATGAAGGCACCTAGACTCTACCAGCTAGCAGTGATGAGTCACTATGTACACACCGTTATCAATGTATTTGTATAACACGCTTCCCCCTTCAGCTCTGTAATTGAATAATTACATTCCTGTCAGCACCTTGTTTAGTAATCCTGAGTATATATGCACCCTGTTTTTCTCTGCTCAGGTCAAAACCATACGGGGGGGAATGTTTAAAACTGACCTGGCTTAAAAAGCACATTGGGGTGATGAAAAACGTCCATTAAGGCGGAAGCAGGAATTAGGAGAGTAAAATGCTCTGTCTGGAAATTTCAAGTTTGTTGCTAAAATTCTTATTCGAAATAATGGTTGCTACTCAGCTGTTAGAAACGGTTTGAACAAGTGATCAGTATAAGGTGAATAATGGCTCATATCTTTATTATTTATTGTGGCATCACTGTATAAAACAAATCTTTTTTCCTTTTATCTATATAATGTTTCTGGGTTGTTGGTGTGTGTGTATGTGTTTCATTTATTAATAGTTAATTTTTTAAGGGGTTTCTGCACTATTTGTCATTATGATCACTAAAACTGGAGATTGTTGATTAACATCGTAATTATAAAATTAAAAAAATATTAGAAACTTTATGTAGGGACATGGATAAAAGAAGATACTTTTACACAGTGTTGTTAAATAAAATTAAAAAGTATTATCCATTATTCACCCCCTACCCAATAACTTTCTTGACTCTTAAGTACAGAGCTCAAAGTAAAGAAAGGAGACAAATTACTTGTTTGAGATAACACATTGTGCCTAAAGGGGGAAACCCACTACTTGTTCATCTCACGCTACAGACAAGACAAAACAGAAAGAGAGGGGGAGAGCAGGATAGTAAAAAGGAAACCCTGTGTGAATCGGGTTTGAAAAATTCTAAATTATCTCCTCAAAGACCAAAAAAAAAAAAAAAAAAGCAGAATATTTGGAGAGTATCTTCTGTTACCGGTCCCTACATGTTTAATGCTAATCTTTGTAGTGAGACAAGTGAATGAGGAGGACTACCGCAAGCACTGACCTCCCTTCCTTGCTAGCGACCCCGGGGCGAGCAGTCAGAGCTAGGAATTTTACATCATGGTACAACCCCTTTAACTCAATGAAATTAGTATCGCCTAGATAACAGTTAAACCATTGTATATTTTGCATTAAAATGTTTTATTTTTCAATTTAGTTCTTACTTGACTGGGTGAGCCAAACTTTGGTTGGATTTCAAACAAAGAAACAATACCTAGAAGAGGATGTTGAGCATAAGTTCTGGATCTTTTTGGACAGCATTTTGCATAGCAAAAGGTTACAATATCTTGTTGAAGACGGTAAATCTCTCATACTTCGCTTTGCCATTGCTCAGGTAATTGTTCTTAAAAATTTGATATTCACTTAAAGGCCAAAGAGTAAATACTTCTTTCTCCACTTATAATGCTACTTTCATCCTCTTTGTTCCTAAGTTCATCATAACTTTGAAAACCTGCTCAAATCTATCTTGAGATGTATAAGTTCACTGAAATATTAGGTCACTTAGAACTCACTTAGGAAATGAAAGAAACAGAAAAGTTATTGGTCATAGTACTAAAACATAACATTTCATATCAGCAGAATCGTACTGACCTGCAGAATGCACAGAACATATATACCATACAGTGAATGCCACAAAAACAAAACAGTGGCAAAAATGGGGCAATTATGTTTGTCTCACATTCCAGCATTCTTACATTTTTTTTTTCTTTGCTTTCTCAGTACTTTATATGGCATGATAAGTGGCACCATTAAAAAGTATATCTTGTCTCGCCCAAAAAAAAACAAAAAAACTCCCCCGCTAATTGGAAAAAAAAGAAAAAAGTTTGGGTTCAGAAAAAAATGAGTTAAAAAAAACAAAAAAAAAGGCTGTGGGCCTTTAAAATATAAAAAACCCAAAACTAATTGTAGATGATTCCGTTTAAATTTTAATGAAAATTGCTTGGTTTCAGTGCCAGAAAAGATTTTATCTCCTGCTTGTGTACCTAAGCTTCGCAAGGTTACCGACCATAGCTTATGAAGTAGAAAAAAGACAAATGTCTGTGAAATTCAACCAAGGATGGGGAAGATGTGGTTAGGAAGGGTTAGAGGGGATTTTTAATCTGATGCACACCAGCCTTCCTAAAGGAATATTTTATTTCTAAAGCCAAAATTGCCATCAGACTGGTAGTAAGTAGTTAATTAAGGCTTTCTTGAAACCTTTAACTGCTCTTGCTGTGACCAGTATCTGGGGCAGGCTATTTCACAGATTTACAGTTCTCATGTTGCTTGAGAACTGTTGCATTTTTCCAGCTGCTTCAAAAGCTTGAGCAATAAAAAAATTTCCAAAAATAAAATGATCTGTGGAATAGGAAAAAACTGCCAGAATATCCAGAATTATCTACAGGTGAGAACAAGCAATGTCTGTCCAGTCTGCCTCCTGCAACGGGGCTTTTTATAAATAGACCTCTTAATATGGAGTGCACAAATGCCTTGAATAGTAAGGTGACAATCGGTCAAAAGATTTGGAACACCTTTTATTTTTTGTGCTTTTTTTATTTTACAATAGCACAGTTATAGTACAACAAATAACATGAATTTGTTTAAAAGTAGGATGAAGGGATGGTTTTCTGTTTTAAAAATATGTTTTGTCAAGCTATACAAGGTGGGCATTTTATGTATTTGGGAAAGCCATTGGAAAAAAAAGTGGTCCAAAATGGTGACTTCAAAATGGCACCATGGTATCACCCCTCTTAAAAGTTTTTTCCCCCCCCCATATATAAAGTGCCACAAAAAGGAAGTGATATCACTAAAAAAATTTCCCTTTTTTTTAGGTGTATCCATATAAATGGCCCTCACTGTACTTTTGGAACGCCTCTTCTAAAATTTAGAAATATGAATTATTAACCTAAAACACAACAGTAGTCTAAATTTTCTTCTATTCAACCAATGGCATTTTTCAGGCAAGACCTAAAGGACAGCTGTTCTGTATCACTTGGCAAGGGCAGCATAAACTATGTGACAAATCTCCTACAAAAAAATGCAGCTGGAAAACGGCAACAAATTTGTAATTTTAAACTTAGCCTTTAGTACTAGTAATTTCAGTTGTAAAACTTAGGGTAATTTTATTATTTTTATGACAACAGAAAGTAACTTTGACTCCTTATTGTGGTTAGTTTATACACTCATAAGGTATAACTCCTGTATTTTGGTATCCATGTTACATTTGCTATTCCTTTTTTACTTGTTTAACATTTTTTTAACAACCTGAATTTAATTTAATTTTTTTCTTTTTCAAGGTTATGAATGATGTTTTTGCAACTGCACCTAGGCAGTCGAGCCCATCAGCTGATATTGGAACAGTGTTAAGTTGTTGTCAAGGTGTTCTCTCTACTCCTTGTTTCGCAATGGTCTACACAGCCAAATGTGAACTAATCGTACAACTTTTAAGTAAGATGTGTTTATTGGCTTGTCACTGCTTGACTTCGGCACCCATAGGATCAAGTTTTAAATGTTTTATATGTCCTTAACGTATTACTTTAAGAGGCGCAAAGCAAATCCAACAGACTTTTCATACACATGGTTACTCAACTTTTTTAACCATGTTTGCTTTTATGCAATGCTTTAAATGGTCATGACTTTGATAGGAATGGTAACTATGGAATATACCAGCTTGTCAAAGATATTGTGATCAACATTGCGGATGTTCTTCAAAGTGGCCTTTTTCAGGCTGAACTTCTCACTTTTTATGAAGAACAGCTGCTTCCTCACTTTGAGAAATTTGAGAAGAAAAAGGGATCTTTTAAATATTGTTTGACTCCAGTTAGTGATGTGTTGGCAAAATTGGAGAAAATTGAATTCTATGAGAAAGAAACACAACTTTCCTTCTTGGCCAATTCTGTTACCCTTTTGTATAAACTCTTTTTAGATTCTTACTGCAGAAGTGGAAATAAAATACTTTGGTTTTTAGTGTTTGTCAAAAATGTTTTTTGGGTTTTTTTGTGGCCCCTTTTATAGTAAAAACAAGATGAAAAAAAAGTATTTTTTCGTATGGTCGTTGGTTTTCGAAAGAAAGCATGTAAAATCTTTGCTTAGTATAATATATTAAAATTGAGAAAATAAAAATAAGGGGGGGTGGTATTCGTAAAAATTACCGAAGTTTAACAGAGATGCTAGTGTGCAATTCTTCCAGATTTTCACAACCTTGGTTCAGGTGCTTGAAAACTTTAAACTTATTAAATCACCGTATTGTGGAGCCAGACCTTGTTGAGATATTATGTGCATGTTTGAGCGTATTTTGATATGCAATGGAAAGGGGCAGGGACCTTAATTGTTTGCCCTTTTGGGAACATAACAAACTTCGACAGTTCCCACAACTGTTTCAGAAAATGGTTACGGTCGTATGTCAGTCAGCAACAAAAAACTTAAAGCATCCAATTCTTTTGTCTGGGTTGAGAGAAAAGCTTACAGAATTTCTTGTTAGACTTTCACCTAATCAAATGTTGGATTTGGTTATGATTTTGGAAAACTGTAAAGTTCGCCATGTTGAAGAAGACCCAAATTTTGGCTTAAAGCTGGAACATCTTGGTTTACTTTTGCATTGTTTGATGATTAACATGAAAAGCTTAGACAATAATACTCCAGTGCCAGTTGTCCACAGATTCCAGCATCTCATGAAGCAAATTGTTGACGAGCTGATCTTGCCTTCCCTACCCATTCTGCAGGAGTCTAATTTCGAAGATCATGAAACATCCTGGCTTGAGACGCTCGGTGAAGTTGTCCTTATGCTCTTTTATACGTGGATAGAAGTAAATACTGTGACTGCAATCAACTGTGACAAATATGTCTCACAAATGAGGAAACTGACACTTCCACTGGATTCAGCATTAGAATGTTGGGACTTGTCTATATTTTTTGAAGAGAAAGAATGTTGGCGTAAAGTTCATAATCTTTGTAGGCAAACAAATCTAATCAGCATGTTCTACTTTGGGCTTCTTTCTGTTCAGAAAATAAAGCTTATCCTTATGCACATTCATACGCCAACAGAATATGATAAACTTACTCTTCAAGCAGCTGCATCATTTTTTGTTAAATCAAGCACCGTTCTTTTGAACCACAAAGATGAAAAACTTTACACTGTCAGTTTTAATGCACTTAATTGCCTTCCTGTTTTTCAGTGGCACTGTATTGTTTCCAATATTATGATACTCCTTCCATATATATCCCTTGACGATATGAACTACATCGCAAGTTTTCTGTTGGAAACTCAACTGGTGGCTCATGACCAAAGCAAACAACTTGACAATGGTGTTGGACTTGCCTTTAAAGAGATTTCTAAAAGTTTTCTCCTAAGTGATTCTTTTTCAGAAATGAGCAATTTGCAGTGCATTTTTATAACAAGCATCATTAAGAAGTGTGCAATGCTATCAAGAAACCAAACTGTATTGTGTGAAATTTTGGATCTGCTTTCTTTGAAGGACTCGGATTGGCATGAGTATATTATTTCTGTATATAACAAAGGAGCCAAAATTGTGAATCCAAGAGTAATTGACCATTGTGATAATTCGCTGTTTGTGACCAATATGACGAATGTTCTGCAACTTGTTTCCTCCTCAGTGGCAAAATCAAATGAATTTGATAGTTTTCCTGATATGAACTTGCTAATGAATCTGATAGAATTAATTTCTGTGTTAAAACCTGACAGCCTGTCACCATCAGACATATGTCGATGTTTTTCCTTGTTACTAGCTTTAGCTAATGCACAATCTTTGAAAAGCCTGCATGTTGCAAGTGTTTGCTTTAGAAGTTTAACATGTCTGCTTAATGTTAGTCATGCTAATTCTTTATTTAAAATTGCATATGCTAGTTAAATTCTAAAAGTTGTTATGGCTTGCATCCAGTCAGCTAATTGGAATATTACCAATGAGCGGTACTGGTCAGAATTTCTTGACATTATGATTTCTTTTTTTGACACCTTTCTTTCTCTGGTGACAAAGAGAAAGCACAGTGTTCTTAAGAATCTAGAAGAATGCACAATCTTTGTGCTTGATTCTATTTCCAATGTGGAAAAACATTTTTGGAGTACTTGCATAGGTCAGTTGTATATTGTGATACTGAAAAGCTTATGTCAGTATTTAACACTTGCTGTTCAGGATCAAAATGCAAATGAGGAAAATATTGAATGTTTATTTTGCTTATTGAAACAAACTACTGTAAAACTAAAGACCGTTATACAGCAGTGCTTTGAATTCACTGTATCTAATCCATTTTGGCTTTCCTTTCTTGGGAATGCTGTAACTGCTCTCCTTCAAAATGAACTTGCTGAAGGGAACATTCATAATACTGAAATGTACAGAATGTTTTGCTTGCAGATTCTAAAGGAGCTTTGTTATGCAGAGGAACAAAATACATTTTTTAAATCCGCTTTGCACTATTTGACTATATGTATTGCAGCAAAAGAAGTTTATCCTAAACAGTTGGGGTTGGCCAACTCTGTATTTACTGCTGTGGGAAATCTCCTTGCTTGTAAGTATCAAATGTGTCTATAGCTTATCTACTTTTTGAATCTGCCTGCGGGTCTGTATGTCAAAATTGAATTTTTAGTAGTAAAACACTTAGATTACAGTAGAAGTCCACAATTTTTCATGTCACAGGCTCCTCCTTTCCCATACTTATTGTTTTTCTTGTGCACCAGCTTAATTTTTATACGCTGTCGATGCACATTATTGTGACCACTGACATCTGTTGAGATTGGCTGGGTATAGCTCCATGAAGGATGTTGCATGTCATGAGCTGGCTGGGAGTGCATATGAGGTGTGCAAAAGGCTTGAACTCTCTTCCAATTTGGGTATGAATCAATCCTTGCAGATCACGTACACCCATACATGCTGATTGTCTTCCCTGGGACGGAGGGGATCTTACAGCAATATTATGCAATGTATCACATGGCTACAAATGTCCAACATTGGTTTGAAGATCATGGACAAGATTTCCAAATACTTCCCTGGCCCTCTAATTGATGGTTTATTACTATCCCTGCATTCTCAATTGCTGTGTATACAGCATTACAAGAGCACTGTATACACAGACAAGGAGAAAACCTGTTTGTTTTCTGCTTCCTGCAATAGTTTCAGACCCAGATCAGCTCTGCAGTCAATACAGGGGATGTATTTCCTCTGGATTTCGGCTGTAACTGTAGCTTGTACAGCCAGTTCTCGACTTGCATCGTTCCGACTTACATCTGTCCCTTAATTACAAACGTGGACTTATGGGGCATGCTGGCACTTGTAGTTCCATGTTCCAAAGCAGGTGTAGCTGTGCAACGATGAGTTCCAGCATGCCACAGCAGCAGAAGAGGTGAAAATGAGGTGAAATCTTAAGTGGAACAACAAATGTAAAGACCCTTCTCTGCACTATCCAAAATGGAAAAAAAACAACTTTAGTACTGGCGTTACATTTAATAAATATACCTTTTCCGACTTGCATACAAATTCAACTTAAGAACAAACCTACAGTCCCTACCTTGTTCGCAACCCAGGGACTGACTGTATATCCCCTCCAGTTAGAGGAAAAATCAAAAACACAAAAAATAATGTTAAAATGCCCCACAGAGGTATTTATTTAACCTTTATGGTGTGGTATAATATGTAAAATAATATAATAACACAAAATAAAATTTTATTAACTTAAATACAAACCACACTACAACTTCATCCCCAACAACCCTAAAACGTTATATCACCTATTAATAAACGTTCCATGATGGAAAAAGTGACACAGTTACACTATTTTAATTTTAATATTAAATAAAAATAAATCTTAACATATTATGGCAATAAGGCAAAAAAAACTAGTAGAATAATAGAGTTCAAGAAAGTGTTGAAGCAGTCAAACCTGTGTGTACTACGGAAAAGAAAAATGTGCCTGCCAAGGAATTTGGATAAAGGGCCCAGTCAAATAATGGCGAAATTTCTCCAGTAGTGCAGGTTGTTTTAAAAAGACAATCTCTTTTCAATAAAAACTACTTAAAACTGGTTTAAGGTGTAACTGGTTTTCATGGTGACACTACAGGACATTAACCATTCCTGCATAGATTTCCCACAGACTGCAGCTAATCGTTGTGTCTTCCAGCAACTGGGCATCCTGTAATCTAAATCAGACAACCTTTTGTTTCTATATTACTCCAGGTAGGGTTAGTTGGTGTATAATCCCAGCAGCCGCACAGTGACCACATATGCAGTTGGCAACCACATGAATTTGTTCTTCTATTCAGTTCTCTTTTGATTTGTTCCTGGCCATTCAGTTGTGCAAGTTTAATACCTGCAAAACCATGCGACCAGTAACGACATTCGCTAATATTGGTTGTGTGTTTTTATAGGTGTACAGTTTGCAAAACTGGACAGCCATTAGCAATCACTAAGAACCAGGCAGTGGGTCACGTGTGTGGTTCCCAGCTGTTATCCAGCTTATGCACTATATAACTATATCCTAAAAGATGAAACTGAACATGTACTGTACTTTAGCATTTGATTGCTCCTTTTTCCTTTTATTGAGGTTCCTGGCCCAACCTTGAAATACTACAGAATGCTGAAATCGACGCAAACTTTAAAGGAGTAACAAAAAATTGTACCTTTTGAAATTTACGTGCTAGAATTTTGTTTTAACAAGGGAAATCTGCAATTTTATGGAAAAAGAGTTATAAGGTTGGTGAAGTTTTTTTTTATTGTATTTTTTTTTATTTGACTATAAAAACAATTGTTTTGGGTTTAATAAATGGTTATCAGGAGATAAAGTGAAAAATTACTTTGTTTACCTATCAAACTTTTTCTAGAAATGTTTTATAAACCTATTAATATTTGGGTTTTTCACCACTTTTTAGGATACGTTTTCGGATTCGTGTTGGATCCGAAAATCGCATCCCAAAACGCAGCTAAAAGTGTATGTGAACACGGAGTCAACACGCCGTGTGAACATACCTTTACTCAAATATAGCGTGAGATTTTTCAGGATTGCAAATGCACAATATTTTATTTATTTTTTATGGGAAGTTTTAATATTTTCCATGTAGGCCCCCTTTCCCTAGATCCCCATTTGAAAATTATTTTACTGTCTCCTTTATAAGGGCAATGTTTAGTCAGAACATGACCTATAACTTTTTCCCCATATAGATTACATCCGAGTAGTTATCTTATTAATAGCCCAGATAGCATTACAATGAATATATGTTAAGTAAAGACAAGTTCCACTATTGACAAAAAGTGATGACTACAACTCGACTCGTCCAATACCCGCACAATGTTTTGCATGTATACAAAATGCTACCACAGGAGTGAGAAGCTGGTCCAAACAGTAGCATACGTTAGGGGCATGTGACCGCTGCAGCTGATCAGTAGCCTCAGTGGTGTCGTCCCTGTTTAGAAGTGACACCGTATCAACAGAAGACCGATGAGATGCGCCGCTGGAACATGGGACCCGAGGAAGAGGAGTAGAGCGTCTTTTTTTTTTTTTTTTTTAAATGTTTTTTCTATTTTCTACTGTACGGTTGAAAAAAAGCATATGTCCACCAAATTCAGCCAAGGGCGTTAAAGATGTGGATAAAGGAAGGAAAAGAAATTTTTAAGCCTAGTTTCCCCTAACGATGAAGACTTGGAACCCATAAGGCAAGAACGAATCTGCCATAAATGAGTAATTTTACTTTGGGCCGGAACCTATTTAAATAACTTTACAATTAAGTGGACAACCCCTTTAAATGCTGGTTACAGAGCGAGCTTTGGAAAATGTTGTCCTAAACACTAAAGGGATTTTCCAGGGGTGTCTTTGTTATAGGGCTAACAACTGTAGTATATAAAAATTTTTTAACTAAAAGTGTTTTGGGGAACCGTGAAAAAGGTTAGTTGATTGAACCTACTAATTTTGAAAGCTAACAAAACCGGCTTTTTACGGTGTTCATGTGAAAGCTCGCTTGACCCCTGCGTTGCTGCACCATTTCTGTCACTTTGCTTCTTCCTGTACTTTTTGCCGCCATCCAATCAGTGTAGACGATATAGAAGTGTCCAGAAGTCCCGTAGGGTGTAGGGATCCTTGGGCTGCTGAAATTACTGACCTTGTTTATGCATTTCATGTATTTCATGTTTTAACACCTTTTTACTTTATCTCTGTACTGAACACATGCTCTTGTGTCTGCAGCGAATGGTGCATGCTTGCACCCCCTTTTCACAGCGATTTTAGAAAGGAAAAGCTGCTAGTTAGATTAGTTAGGGGGAGGGAGACAGTAAGCTTAGGGAATTATACACAGGAAAAGTTATGGAGTTTTAAGTTGCTGCCTTTCACATCTTCAGTCTGAGTGCCCAAAAGTGCATGTCTGCTTTTGGGGGTACATCCAGTGGAGAAGACATGGTTAGCACCATTGCAAATGATAGGGATTCTACAACAGTTGTGACTTGAGGTTTCGCTGCCAGGGTTCTTACTTAAGACCACGTTCAACAGATATTCCATTGAAAACATTCAATTTCTAATCCTATTTGCAAATTATAAGGATTCAAGAGAAGTTGTGATTTGCAGTCTTTGGAGGTTATTCAATAAGAGACTGTGAACAAATCTTTACATTTTTAATATTTATCTTTTTTGAACATAGAGCGAACTAGAGGTGGTAAGCGAGCAAGGAGGGGGCATAGGGCATGGAGCTAAAGGTACTCCTTCCAGTGCTTCGGAAGACACACAAGCGAGCACATCGTCAGTCGAATTACCGTCAGGCCTGTCGTCGCTTGGTCGGTTCCCTGTGCGTCTCATTACTGAAGATCGGCGCCAATCTGTTCTTCAGTGGTTAACACACCCTTCATCCAGCAGTTTAACCTCCTCTTCCTATCAGTCAAGGGCACAAATATCATCATCATCATCATCAGTCCAACATGAAGGCCAAATGTCACACAATATACAGACCGCTCCAGATAATCCATGTTTTGAAGAGCTCTTTGATGACACAATGCGATTGGGGTCAGAAGGCATTTCAAAAGATCAAGAGGCCAAAGAGGATGATTTTGTCTGCTCTGACGCCCAATCGCTGATGCACTCAGAAGAGGAGAAGGAAGCTGGTCCATCGGCAGAAATACCGAGACGTTAGCAATGCAGCTGGTGAGCGCAACATCAGTGGAGGAGGATGATGGGGTAGTGTCAATGCGGGTCCGGCCTGAGAAAAAGAGGACGGTCGAACAAGTCCGCTGACATTACTCCACCAGCCATGGTCAGTGGTGGAGGGGGAACACCGCTACTAGGTTTTCACTGTCGAAAAGGTCCAGGACCTGTGAAGCTTGGTTCTTTTTCGATCAAGCCTCAGATTCGCTGAGTGACATCATATGCTGGATTTGCCGTCAACACGTCAGTAGAGGAAAGAATCTAAAGTGTTTAACCAACACAAGCCTGAACACGCACATGCATGTAAAGCATGAATTTCTGTGGAAAAGTCACTTCCAACCACCGTGACATCTTCTGCCTCCTCCCCGCTGCTTCCAAGCCCAAGCGGTCCTCTGCTGCCGATGTGAGGGAGCAGCATGAACAAGCACCATCCCCAGTCCCCGACACTGTCGGCCACGTCCCACCACCAGCCACCCCGTCTACACCTGCCACTTACCCCAGTGTGACCTGCATGCCATACAGCAGCCAGTGCACCAGCCAGCCTTCTGTGTACCAGGTGTGGGAGCATAAGAAACTCTTTCACCCCAACCATCCCAAAGTCAAAAGCCTGAATGTCGGCATTGCCAGGTTGTTGGCCTTGGAAATGTTGCCTTTCCACCTGGTGGACGCCATGGCCCTGGCATTCCCCCAATATCACATGGCGCGCAGGCATTTCTTTGCGAGAAAAGCTGTCCCTGTCCTGGCCCGCCACATTTCAGAAAAGATCTCCAGCACATTGGCTGCATCTATGTCCACCAAAGTCCATCGAACTACAGACACATGGACTAGTAAGCACTGTCAAGGGCGTTACATCTCACTGACTTCTCACTGGGTGAGTTTGGTGGATGACCATGCCTCTGGTGATGGGTCTCAGGCTCAGCAGACACTGCAGGGATGGTGCAGAGTCAAGACCCCTAACCTCGACAGGTAGCATCACATGCCAGGAGAAACCAGGCCGTTCTGAAATTAATCTGTCTTGGAGACTGTCAACACACAGGTCAAGAGCTGTGGACGGCTCTGCACATTCAGACCGACCGGTGGCTGGGTGCTAAGAACCTGACGCCAGGCAAGGTAGGTGTGCGACAATGGGAGAAATGTCCTTGCTGCCCTTGAGATCCCTTGCACATCCCTTGCCTGGCACATGTTTTGAAACTGGTTGTGCAGGAATTTCTCAAGCACTGCCCAGGTCTTGACTGTCTGTTGAGGGCTCGAGGTCTTAGCTCACACTTCCGGTATTCGCACCCTGCTTTGGTACAACTGCCAGCGTTGCAGCATGATCTGGGCCTCCCCGTCAACAGTCTCATTGTTGACGTGGCAAAGCCCTGGAATTCCACCCTCCACGTGCTCCAGCGATTGTGGCGGCTGCATAATGCCATTATGCAGTATGACGTGTCACATGGCCTGACTTGCAGTGGTGTGGACCTCAAGGTGTTGAGCCATAGAGAGTGGAGGCAGGTGAAGGATCTCTGCACCATCCTTAACAGTTTTGCAGAGGCCACCAAAATGGTCAGTTAGGATGATGGCATTGTCAGCATGACCATTGTGGTCATATTTTTACTG
This sequence comes from Phyllomedusa bahiana, assembly GCA_025379985.1. NCBI lineage: Eukaryota > Metazoa > Chordata > Amphibia > Anura > Hylidae > Phyllomedusa > Phyllomedusa bahiana. Next base: position 80,398 of record JAODAL010010145.1, on the reverse strand, counting down.
GAACAAGTGTTAGACACTCTGCGGCAGCAGGTCCCAGCAGTGATGGAGGAGGTGGTGGAAACATGCAGACACACAGCCTTGCTCCCTGTTGGATGTAGAAGGCCCAACGGTTTCCCAATTTTATTGGTCTTTAGACGGTGGTTCGAGGTCCAGGGCATGTGCAGGACAGCAGTTCAGCAGTTCAGCGCACAGAGTAGAGAGCATGCGCATAAGGCTAGCCAGGGTTCTGGTGACACTCAGGATGAGGAAGTGGATGAGGATGAGGAGGCCGGTACTGATTACCCTTCAGTGGTATGAGGTTGGCACAGATTTCAGGAGGAGGAGGAACATCTGTTTAGTGCCTCTCGACCCCGAGGCTTGGGAGATCCCGGCAGCATCTCACACATGAGTGCTTGGATGCTCTATTACCTGCAACATGATCCACGCATCAAGGCAATCAAAGTGAACAGCGATTACTGGGTGGCCACCCTCCTTGGTCCACGTTACAAGACAAAAATGAGCAATTTATTTCCACCCACACAAATTGACAGTAGAATGCAGGGATTTGAGAGTGCTTATTGACCAACTCGAGACATCTGTTGCGTCTTCACATTCGAATGTCACGGTGGAACAACATAAGCAATGTGCCAGCAGTAGAATGGCAAATAGCCACAGCAGCAGGCAGTGTGGTAGAAGCCTACTGGGTGAGATTTTTCACTCGTTTGTTGCCACCTCACCAACACCTCCAAGGCAGGGCAGCATTCAAACACACAGAGACTGCCTTAAGAGTATGCAGCTCAACCCCAATGTTTTTGGACTTTGTCAGGACCCATTCGACTTCTGGGTGTCCAAACTGGATGAATGGCCAGTTTTATCCTGCCCGGCAGTCAGCGTTATCTCGGAACGAACATTCATCACAGCTGGTGGAATGGTAACTGACAAACATACAGTTAGGGCCAGAAATATTTGGACAGTGACACAAGTTTTGTTATTTTAGCTGTTTTCAAAAACATGTTCAGAACTAGAATTATATATATAATATGGGCTGAAAGTGCACACTCCCAGCTGCCATATGAGAGTTTCCACATCCAAATTGGAGAAAGGGTTTCGGAATCATAGCTATGTAATGCATTGCCTCCTCTTTTTTTAAGGGACCAAAAGTAATTGGACAATGGACTCTAAGGGCTGCAATTAACTCTGAAGGCGTCTCCCTCGTTAACATGTAATCAATGAAGTAGTTAAAAGGTCTGGGGTTGATTCCAGGTGTGTGGTTTTGCATTTGGAAGCTGTTGCTGTGACCAGACAACATGCGGTCAAAGGAACTCTCAATTGATGTGAAGCAGACCATCCTGAGGCTGAAAAAAAGAACAAATCCATCAGAGAGATAGCAGACATGCTTGGAGTAGCAAAATCAACAGTCGGGTACATTCTGAGAAAAAAGGAATTGACTGGTGAGCTTGGGAACTCCAAAAGGCCTGGGCGTCCACGGATGACAACAGTGGTGGATGATCGCCGCATACTTTCTTTGGTGAAGAACCCGTTCACAACATCAACTGAAGTCCAGAACACTCTCAGTGAAGTAGGTGTATCTGTCTCTAAGTCAACAGTAAAGAGAAGACTCCATGAAAATAAATACAAAGGGTTCACATCTAGATGCAAACCATTCATCAATGCCAAAAATAGACAGGCCAGATTTTAAAAATTGCCAAACAACACCTCAAGAAAGCCAGCTCAGTTCTGGAAAAGTATTCTATGGACAGATGAGACAAAGATCAACCTGTACCAGAATGATGGGAAGAAAAAAGTTTGGAGAAGAAAGGAAACGGCACATGATCCAAGGCACACCACATCCTCAGTAAAACATGGTGGAGGCACGTGATGGGCATGGGCATGCATGGCTTTAAATGGCACTGGGTCACTTGTGTTTATTGATGACATAACAGCAGACAAGAGAAACCCGGATGAATTCTGAAGTGTACCGGAAATCTTTCAGCCCAGATTCAGCCAATGCTGCAAAGTTGATGGGCCCGGCACTTCATAGTACAGATGGACAATGCCCCCAAGCATACAGCCAAAGCTACCCAGGAGTTCATGAGTGCCAAAAAGGGGAAAACATTCTGCAAATAGCCAATTCAATCACCAGATCTCAACCCAATTGAGCAATGCATTTCACTTGCTCAAATCCAGACTTAAGACGGAAAGACCACAAACAAAGCAAGACCTGAAAGCTGCGGCGGGTAAAGGGCCCTGGCAAAGCATTAAGAAGGAGGAAAACCCAGCGTTTGGTGATGTCCAGGGGTTCAAGACTTAAGGCAGTGATTCCCCTCAAAGGATTCGCCACAAAATATTGAAACTAAAAATATTTTGGTTGGGTTATGTTTATTTTTTCCAATTACGTTTTGAGCTCCTAAAATGGGAGTTTTGTAAAAAAATGTGTAAAATTCCAAACATTTTCGATCAGATATTTTTTTTTAACCATCAAATTAAACGTTACAATCTGCACTTGAATTCTGTTGTAGGGGTTTTCATTTCAAATCCAATGTGGTGGCATGCAGAGCCCAACTCGCAAAACTTGTGTCACTGTCCAAATATTTCTGGCCCTAACTGTATCAGTCTTTCCACCAAGAATGTGGATCGCTTGACATTTATCAAAATGAATCAAGCGTGGATCTCTGACGATTTTGTTGCTCCAGTTGCCGATGTCACTGACTAGTAAACTGTAGCACGTCATCTTGACAATGTGAAATACACATTCCATCATTTTACTTTTATGGATGCTAATTGCAGCTTCTCCTCCCCTGTATAGGTATAAAAATTAACCAGAACATCTCCCATTGACTTTAATGGGGTTCGACTCGAACTTTGAGGCGAACTTCTCAAAATTTGAGGTTCTACACGAACTCGAACTTTTTAGTAATTAATACTTGCCCTCTCTGCCCCTCCTCCCTATCTGTTGTTCACATGGCCTCACTGAATGTTACATCATACACAGTGGGGTATGCTATGAATGCACTATATTTACTAGTTTGCCATAGGCAAACTTAAACTCTATCAGTTCTCTATCTATAAAACTAAAACGTAACTTTTATTATGTATAACGCTTAACCTTTTTGAGACTATTTGCTATGAATGCAAGCTCAGCTCAGGAACAATCCCCTATGGTGGGCGTGACCTGAACAGAGAACAGTCTGTGAATAGAAGTAATTACCTTTAAAGATAAACCGTTCCTCCTCCCCTGTAATTGCTATGAGTCCTGCTGGCAGGACTTACTAACAGTAATGAGACAGCCGTTCAGAGCTGGGGGTTGTGTTCTACTTTTATGAAAATGACTGTAGCTCTGTATAGTTTACCGAGTGACTCATAAGTCCTAGCTGTCGTTGTTATAATGATAGCAAATGCAGAGCTGGGGGTATCACACACTAATATCTGCACATAGACCCTAGCAGTGATAACTGTTGAGGGAAGTCGTAGATTGCAATGCAGTCTGGGAGTTGTAGGAAAGATGCTAGAGAACTAATGACACTCCAACAAGCAGTAAGTTTAATTGCAAAATGTGGATCTTATAATCGATGACACATGAAGGTAGTGGAATATCTTTACTTCTCAATATAAATATATAAACACAGTGTTCTATTGAAAATCTTTTAACCCCCGGATAACCCCTTTAACAAGAAAAAAGAAATGTACCATCATGCAGTTAACCAAATAAAAAAAGTGGTACATATTGTTTTAACTTCTGAACACTGAGATTTTTGGTCAGATTTTAGTAATTTTTGAAAACAATTTTTACCTTCCTGTGGGTATAACTTTCATTTTTGTCATTCCAGCTGAATGATAGCTTGTTGTTTTGTAGGTCGAGTTACATTTTTAATGGTTTCATTAACCCCTTAAGGACCCTGCATTTTTTCCTCCTCACCTTCCCAGAGCCATATTTTTTTTTTTTCCCACCTACCTAGACATATGAGGGCTTTTATTTTGTGAAACAAGATGTACTTTCTAATGATGTTAATCATTGTACTATAGAATATACTGGGAAACTGAAAAAAAAATTCCATGTGGGACAAAATGTGGGAAAAAAACATACTTGTGCTATATTTGCAGTGAGTTTTCTTTTTAAGACGTTCACTCTCCAGTATAAATGTGTTCCCTGTGTTCTGCAGATTGATACAATTCAGAAACACCAAAAATGTAGGTTTTTTTGTTATGTTTTGTTACCGTAAAAAAAAAATCCAAACATACTTTTTATTGGTACCAATTTGCAATACGTGCAACTTTTTAGATTAATTTTATTCCAGTTTTTAGAGAACGTAAAATGACCAAAGAAACGCAGTTTTGGCATTTTGAATTTCTTTCTTCTACGGTGTTCAGCATACGGGATAAATTATGTTCTATTATAATAGATCAGACTTTTTCGGACACAGCAATACCAAATATGTATCACTTTTATATGTACAAATATGTAATACTTTTTGGGATTAAGATTTAATTGTGTTTATTTAAAAATTCTCTCTCTATCCTGTGCATTCTGTATTGTGTGTTTCATGTTAATCTGCATTAATTTGTTCTGGACATATGTAAAGGGCAGGATTGTATTATGTGCAATTCAGTTAGACCAGATTAGTGTAGGGGGTTCATTTTAATGAGGAAAGGTAAGGCACTGATGGAAAAGGGAGACATGCTGGCTCTAGGCTTACATGGGGCAGATGTATTAAAAAGGTGTCAAAATAGACAGTGGTATGTCTTGCTACGTTAGTGTAGCATTAGTCAGTTTAAAAGTGTATCACAGCACTTTATAAATGTGTCCTGTTGTGAGACAAACTACAGTGTGATAAAGTGTTCGGAAACAAATTTTGTCTCGTCCTCACCACTTTGAAAATGGCATGGTTTAGTGCACTATTATTGGGACACACTCTATTGAACAACATTTTGTAAATGTGTCTGATCTTATGAATGTGGCATGACACGTATTTTCTATACATATGGTAGATATTACTAACTACATTCTTTCTGTAGGACTGGCACAGCCCATTTCAAACACCTGCCATATGGAGTATAAACAAAGGAAATGAATAATTTGTGTTCTTCAACTCACTTATGAGATTATGATCAGTTAACTCAGAGGCTTCTCAGAGGAAACACCATTCCTTTTGCCCTTTAGTAAACTACAGAAGTGAGTTTTTGAATCTTTCATATTAGGCATACCTGGGTTGGTGAATTTTAAGCTTGGGAACCTGGCAGGCATAATTTTGGCTAGGAGTTTCCTAGGAGGAGTTATGAGACAAGCTGGAATTATGGCCGCTTTAGTTGTCCTGTGCATCTAAATAGCTGTCTGCTCTGTGACTTAAGCAGAAGGAGGGGCTGAGAAGGTTTTGTTGTCTCTTTTAAAACCTTAGGCCAAGTCGCATGGGAGCTCAGAATCACCAATCCATAAAGATCTATTTTTTATTTTATTTATTCCTTTAATTTCTGTACTGTTTGTGCACACTTGTAAGTTTCTTTTGATCTGTATTTTTGAAACCAAGTGCTATATCTGTATTTTAAAGCCTTAAACTTATATAATTTTCTGTTATGGGTTAAGGGCAAGATGTGAGATTGTAGAGTAGCGTACCCTGGTCATCCCCATGTTGCACAGGAGGGACAGTTGTCGGTGTCAGATTGTGCCTTTTGGACCCCTCGTGTGTATGGGTCCCCTTTCCCTGACAAAATTGTTGTAGGTAGTGGGATGTAATTCTCTGCCCCCTTTTGGTGTGCCCCTATGCCCTTTTATCCCCCTTTTCCCTAATGGTGGCGAAGTGACCTCATATCCCCCTGGGGACACTTTCATCGTAAATCATATCGTTGGGGGCAAAATATATTAATGTTATAAACCTTTCTTCTTAAACTTTTACCAAAGGTACTGGAGATGCACCTTGTTATAGCAATTCCAGAGAGAGCCTCTTGTATACGCTATAGATACATAGCTAGCTAGTGGTCACTATCCAGCCGCCTAAATAGCCTGCTGATAGCAGGGCTGTGGAGTCGGCAAGCCTCCGACCCTTCAATTTCCCAAACCTCCGACTCCTGACTCCCTGGCGCATGTTTAAGTGATAACTGTACTGTAGTAAAATGGTAACATCTGAACAGACACGAACTAGCAAAAAGGTAACAATGTTTTGATCTTTTGAACACTTGTGGGTGGAGTTGAAGAAAAAGCTGTATTTGTATCCAAGTCCAGTCTGCACCAACATTGGAAATTTGTAGAAGAGACCTGGGATCAGATTTTGGTCAAGACATGCTTGAATCTGATCCAGAGCCCAGGAGGATTTACCAAATACTAACAAAATGATAAAAATTAACATTTTGATTTTTAGGAGCAGAACAGTAACCATGCAGTTACAGGATAAGAATCTGCAGAACTAAGCTAAATACTTGCAAGTCAAATTTATGTATAAGATAGGTAAGATGACTATATAAAATTACAGTAGCCTCATGTACAAAGCTGTAGTGGGTGGTGAGATGTGGAGCCTGAAAGTCTCACAAGTTGAAAACATAAACATTTTGCTTGTCAGTGTAAAATATATTTATTGGTTATGACTTTAGAACACCAAAAAATTGTAAATATGCAAAACCCTGCAGGAACATTTGTGGGGTCTCTGAATTTTTTCTGAGAAATAGCATTGCCTCCATCAGATCCTGCATACATGACCTCACATCTGATCTTATTATTTCCAGGCTAAAGAACGGCCTTTCTACACTAACTAACTTTTGCTCCTGAAAGAGAGGTTGCAGCACAGCCAAACAGCATTGGGGGAAAAAGGTTCAAAGCTGAGTATTTTGAGCTTGTGAACGAGTCTGCGAGTGTGTCTTCTTCTTCTTTAGAAGTGTGTCTTTTTTTTTTTTTTTTATTTTTTTTTTTTTTTTTTTTAGTGTGGGACTTAAGATTGAGGGATTTTAGATTTGGGGAGTACACAGGGGACAGTATTGTACCACTTATTATAATTGTATTCGTAAATCTTTTTGGTAACATCCCCATGAGTTCCAAGTTTGACAATGCAGTTCAGTGCACAACCTGTGCAGCGTATGCCATCCTTGAGCAACAGTTCGAGGGTCCATACTGCTGTGCAAGATGTGTGCACACTGCACATTTAGAAGCTTGTATCCTGGATCTAAATGCGCAAGTGGCAACACGGAGATCCATTGCCAACTTGGAAGCGAGTTTGATGCCCACTGAGCACTCACTCGCAGGTGTAGATGCTGGGGAGGGTGGCAGCATGGAGGTGCAGGGGCATGAGGCAGCTAGTTGGGTAACAGTTAGAAAGAAGGGTAGAGGGAAGAGTGTCAGGAAGGCTAGTCCTGATCTGGTACACCCCAACAAATTTGCAAGATTGGCTGATGAGGCGGATATCGGCTCAGAAATGGCGCTGCTGCAGCAAGACACTACCCCTGTCTGCTCCAGTAAGATGGGGAATAGGAGTGCAGAGCAGGCTAGACAGGTGCTTGTAGTTTTTCCCTATTATTAGAGGAACAGACAGGGCAATCTGCCACAAAGACCGGAATCGCCGAAAAGTATTTTGTTTACCTGGGGCCCAAGTTCGACATATCGCGGATCGGGTTGACAGATTGCCGGGTGGGGCTGGTGAGAATCCAGCTGTCATGGTGCACATTGGCACCAATGACAAAGTTATAGGTAGGTGGAGTGTCCTTAAAAATTATTTCAGGGACTTAGGCTAAAAGCTCAAGGCAAGGAGCTCCAAGGTAATATTTTCAGAAATATTACCTGTTCCACGGGCCACATCAGAGAGGCAGCAGATGATTAGAGAGGTGAATAAGTGGCTCAAAAATTGGTGGAGGAAAGAGGCATTTGGGTTTTTAGAGAACTGGGCTGACTTCTGTCTTGGCTACAGACTCTATGCTAGGCACGGGCTGCACCTAAATGGGGAGGGTGCAGCTGTATTCGGGGACAAAATGGCCAGGAAGGGAAGAATATTTAAACTGGGGACTGAGGGAGAGGGTAACTACACATATAGCGTGCAAGATAGTGAAGATAGAGAGCTGGGAATTAGGAATAAAACAGGGGGTGGAGTGGAGGGAGGGGGCGTAGCAATAGTTAAAAATATCAGGGAGAAAGGAATAAAAACTGAAAACTCTAGAAATTGCATGATGACCAATGCCAGGAGTCTGACCAACAAAATAAATGAACTACAATTACTAATTGCTGAAGAAAAATATGACGTAGTGGGGATAACTGAGACATGGCTGGACGAGAGCTACGACTGGGCGGTTAACTTACAGGGTTACAGTCTATTTCAGGCATCCTCACACGGCGGCCCTCCAGGTGTTGGGAAACTGCGACTCCCATCATGCATTTATATAATCTATAACAGTGGGAATAATGGAGTTGTAGTTTCCCAACAGCTGGAGGGCCGCAGTTTGAGGATGCCTGGTCTATTTAGAAGAGATCATAAAGACCGGAAGGGGGGAGGTGTCTGTCTCAATGTAAAATCCTGTCTGTAGCCAACACTGCGGGAAGTTATAGGTACAGGTAATGAAAATGTGGAATCATTATGGGTAAATATACATTGGGGTAACAATAACAATATAATACTAATAGGGGTCTGCTATAGGCCCCCAAATATAACAGAACCCATAGAAGATGTACTCCTCAGGCAAATAGATGAGGCAGATAATCAGAATGAGGTTGTTATTATGGGCGACTTTAACTACCCAGACATAAATTGGGAATCTGAAACCTGTAGCTCTCATAAAGGAAACAGGTTTTTGTCAATAAGTAATGAGAATTACCGTTGCCAAATACTGCAGGAACCGACTAGAAGAAAGGCCCTTTTAGACTTAATATTGACTAATTGACCTGACAGAGTAACAAAGGTTCAGGTTGAGGGGCACCAAGGAAATAGTGACCATAATATAATAAATTTCCTTTTATCCTTCAATAGAGTTTTTTTTTGTCAAGGAGTCACAAAAAACACTGAATTTTAGGAAGGCTAATTTTATTCTGCTTACGGAGGCCCTAAACAGTACTGACTGGGACAATGTGTTTAAAAATGGCAGAACAAATAATAAATGGGATATTTTTAAAAACATCTTAGGCACCCACTGTGAGAGGTACATAACTTATGGTAATAAAATAATTAGAAACCGGAAGAACCCAATGTGGATCAACAGGGATGTAAAAGAGGCAATAAATAACAAAAAGAAAGCGTTTCAGATACTAAAACAGGAGGGTAGTGAAGAGGCGCTAAGAAGCTACAGGGAAAAAAATAAAGTGTGTAAACTAATGATAAAGGCAGCAAAGCTGGAGACAGAAAGATATATTGCCATAGAAAGTAAATCTAACCCCAAAATATTTTTTAACTATATAAATAGTAAAAAGATTAAAACAGAAAATGTTGGCCCTGAGGGAGAGACTGTAGAGGGCGATGAGAAAAAAGCAAACCTATTAAACAATTTATTCTCCACCGTATTTACCGAGGAAGATTACCTTTCTGTTGATGAGAAGAGGGATGAGGTAAACTCCAACTTAAATGTTTCTTGTCTAACCCAGGAAGAAGTGCAGCACCGTCTTAAGAAGATTAAAATACACAAATCCCCAGGTCCTGATGGCATACACCCACGTGTCCTAAGGGAGTTAAGTGATGCCATAGATAGGCCCCTATTCTTAATATTTATGGATTGTCTAATAACTGGGTATCTGTCAAAGGATTGGTGCATAGCAAATGTGGTGCCAATATTCATAAAGGGGTCAAAAAAGTGATCCAGGAAACTATAGGCCGGTAAGTTTGACCTCTGTTGTAGGTAAAATGTTTGAAGGTTTTCTCAGAGATGCTATCCTGGAGTATCTCACTGAAAATAAATGTATAACGCCGTTCCAGCATGGGCTTATGAAGGATCGGTCTTGCCAAACTAATCTCATCAGCTTCTATGAGGAGGTTAGTTCTAGACTGGATCGGGGTGAAGCATTGGATGCAATATATCTAGATTTCTCTAAAGCATTTGACAGTGCCACATAAAAGGTTGGTAAGTAAAATGAGAATGCTTGGACTAGGGGAAAATGTGTGCAAGTGGGTAAGCAACTAGCTCAGTGATAGAAAAAAAAGGTTGGTAATTAACGGTGCATACTCAGACTGGATCCCTGTTACTAGTGGGGTACCACAGGGCTCAGTATTGGGCCTTATCCTCTTTAATATTTTCATTAATGATCTTACACAAGGATTGCACAGTAGAATATCGATCTTTGCAGACAATACTAAGCTCTATAACGTAATCAACACAATAGAGGATAATGTGTTATTACAAAGGGATCTGGGTAAGTTGGAGGCCTGGGCAGAGAAATGGCAGATGAGGTTTAACACCGATAAATGCAATGTTATGCACATGGGGAGGAAAAATCCATTGCGACTACATTTTAAATGGAAAAGCGCTGATTAAAAATGACATGGAGAAGGACTTGGAAATCCTGGTGGACAGTAAGCTTAATTGTAGCAGCCAGTGTAAGACAGCAGCTGCCAAGGCAAATAGGATCGTGGGGTGTATTAAAAGGGGCATAGATGCACATGATGAGAACATTATTCTCCCATTATACAAGTCACTGGTTAGACCACACACGAAATATTGTATACAGTTTTGGGCACCAGTGCACAGGAAAGACATTGTAGAGCTTGAACAGGTACAAAGGCGGGCAACAAAAATAATAAAAGGACTGGGTGGACTAAAATACCCAGAAAGATTAGCAAGATTAGGGTTATTTAGTTTAGAGAAAAGATGGCATCGGGGGGACATAATAAATGTTTAAATACATCAAAGGTCAATATAGAGATCTCTCCCAAGATTTATTTATACCCAGGACTGTAACTAGAACAAGGGGGCATCCTCTATGTCTTGAGGTACGAAGGTTTCTACATAAACATAGAAAGGGATTCTTTACTGTTAGAGCAGTGAGACTGGAACTCTCTACCAGAGGAACTTGTCATGGTGAATTCTATAACGGAGTTCAAAAAGGGTTTGGATGCATTTCTGGAGTGTAATAATATAACAAGCTATAGTGTCTAGGATTCTGGAGAGGGTTTGTTGATCCAGGGATTTATTCTGATTGCCAGATTGGAGTCAGGAAGGATTTTTTTCCCCTAAAACAAGGACAATTGACTTTTACCTCATTGTGGTTTTTGCCTTCCTCTGGATCAACACTATAGCACAAGAGGCTGAACTGGATGGACGTCTTGTCTCTTTCCAGCCTTACAAACTATATAACTATGTAACTTGGGTTGGGGGCAAAGTGGTGACCACAGGGGCAACATCTCTAACAATGTCCGGGTATAAAGGAATTTCTTCAGCCACAGTCAGTTTTGATGAATGGTTGAACTCTTCTACTACTTTGAAAGCAGGTGAAAAATTTTGCTGATATCTGTTTGCCATGGCAGCGGAATCTTTTCACCTGGGGCAGCGCTTTGCCTGCTCCATGTCATCAATTACACTCCTCATGTGATAAGGCTGAAGATATGGGAGCAGTAGCACTGGCTGAAACCAATTCCTCTTGCTCTTTGCACTGCATCGAACTAACTTGACCAACCTATATATGGTCAGAGTCGGTCCATTTTATGATGACTCCGACTCCACAGCCCTGGGAATATGTTTTGATTTTAATACCATTCAATTGTAGCTTTGGATGTATGTTTAGTGTCATTGTCCTGCTGGAAGGAGAACCTATACCCAAGTCTCAAAACTTTTGCAGCTTCTAACAAGTTTTCATCCAGGATTGCCCTGTATTTAGTACCATCCATCTTCTCATCAACTCTGACAAGCTTCTCAGTGCTTCTGAACCAAGACATTCCCTCAACATGATTATGCCACCACCAAGCTTACTGCCAGGAATGATGTGTTTATGGTGTTGTTGCTTACCTCCACACACAGAGTTTGGAATTTAGGCCAAAAAGCTAAATTTTTATCTCATCTGACCAGAGTTCCTTCCTTCACATGCTTGCTGTCTTACCTACATATCTTTTTGAAAACTGCTTTCAAAAGTGGCCAGATTTTTGGAGTAGATGACTTGTGGACATATTTTCCCACCTGAGCTGTGGAGCTTTTCCAGAGTGACCGTGGGCCTCTTGGCTGCTTCTCTAATTAGTGCTCTCCTTGTCTGGGCTGTCAGTTTAGGTGGATGGCCATGTCTTAGTTGTTTAGCAGTTGTGCCATACTGCTTTCATTTACACATGATGGATTGAACAGTGCTCAATGAGCTGTTCAGCATTTGAGCTATTTTGTCACACACTGGATTTTATTAAGGGGTATCAGCATATAGGCAGCTGAATACATATACATGCCAAACTTTTTTCATTTTATTTTTAATTTGCCAAAAAAATTGTAATAGTCTTTCTTTACACATGCTACTTTGTGTTGCTTAATCACAAAAAATATGTTTAAATTTATTGCCATAGCATTGATAAATGAGGAAAAGTTCAGAGGGTATGAATACTTCAGCGCTATTTAGCTCATCCAGCATTCCAAAATCCAGAGTAAAAAGTGATCACTCATATGAACCCCAAAACTGTACCAATGATCACGTCAACTTATCTTGCAAAACTGCCCTATCATTCCATATACAGAAATAAAAGTTATGGCTCTTAGCATATGGAGACATAAAAACAATTTTTTTTAAAAAGGCATTGCTATTGTTTAAAAATCCCAAAACATAAACTATATTTATTTCTTATCGTAATTGTATTGACCAACATAGTAAAGTTAATGTGGTGTTTGAACAGCACTGCAAACTTTGTAAAAGTGAAACCCACAACAGTGCCTTTTTACTGTTCATGTTCCATTTTCATGGCTTAATGCTAAAGAGAAAAACTGTAACAACTGTGAGCCAAAAATGCACACTGCACCCTTCGATAAATTCCCAGAGGAGTGTTGATTTAAAAAATGGGGCCACGTTTGGATGGTTTCACTGCACTGGTTTATGGGGGCTTTGCAGATTCAACATGGCACACACCAACCATTCCAGCAAAATATGTGCTCTAAAAAACAAATTGGATTCCTGCTCTTCCATGTCCCCAAACAGCAGTTTACATCCAGATATCGGGTATTGCCGTAGTTGGAAGAAATTGCATATTAAATATCAGGGGCTTCTTTCAAGCATTCCTTGTGAAATGAAACTATTTTCATCTAAATCTGCATATTAGAATTTTATTTTTATTTTTTTAGTGGCCCAACGCTAAAAAAGCTGAAACATCTGTGGGGTTCATAGTCGCTTCATTCCTAGATGTACTCCTTTAACCCCTTAACGACCCTGGACGTGTGAGTACATCCCAGGGTCACTAAGGGGCTTTGCGGCTGGATCGCTCCGTGACCCTGGCGCACAGCCACCATCTGTTAGCGACTGCTGTTTAACCTTTTAAATGCCGCTGCAAACATGGCCACGGCGTCTAAATGAATGAAAAACGGTTTTGCGCACCATTCTTCATTCCGATCGGAGTCCCCGCAGCGTAAATGCGGGGATCCGATGCACGGACATGGCAGCGGGGAGCCTTGTGAAGGCTCCCATCGCTGCCAGGTTCCCGTTTGCCCCATTTCTGGCCCCAGTCAGGAAGTGGGGAAACCGCCAGCTTGGTACAACCAATGCATTGTCTATGCAATGCATTAGGCTGTATTAACGATCGGGCCCCCTAGTGGTGAAGTGCCCTAGGGGGACTCAATGTTAAAGTAAAAAATAAAAAATAAAGTTTTAACGTACAAAAAAGTATTAAAAGTTCAAATCACCCCACTTTCGCCGTTTTTACAAATAACGATATAATAATAAAAAAGTTACACATATTTGGTATCGCCGCGTCCGAACAAGTCAGAGCTCTAAAAATAGAACATCATTTATCCCATACGCTGAACACTGTAGAAGAAAAAAAAATTCAAAATGGTAGAATTGCGTTTTTTGGTCATTTTACGTCGCGTAAAAATTGGAATAAAAGTGATCAAAAAAGTCGCATACATTCCAAACTGCTAGCAATAAAAAGTATGCCTCAGCCCGCAAAAAATGTCGCCTTACTGACGTCTGTAGGTTTTTGTACAAAAAAGTTATTGGTCGCACAAAATGCCGCCATGGCACAAATCTTAAAAATAGAAAATGTTTGGAATTTTTTTACAATAACAAAACATAACGGAAACCCTACATGTTTGGCGGATGCGTATCAACCTGTAGAATACAGATAACACATCATTTTTACCGAAGATTGAACGCCATAAAAGCAAAAAACCTGCAAATATGGCGCAAGTAGGTTTTTTTTCACAATTTGTCCCACTTGGAATTTGTTTGCGATTCCCCAGTATATTCTATGGTAATATGAATAACACCATTAGAAAGTTCAACTTGTCCTGCAAAATAAAAGCCCTCAGATATCTATGTAGGTGGAAAAATAAAAAAAGTTATGGCTCTGGGAAGGCGAGGAGGGAAAAATTAACGTGTCAACAAAAAAAATTGCAAGGTTCTTAACCCCTTACCGCCGGAGCCAGTTTTGGCCTCTCTGACAGAGCCCCATTTTTTACATCTGTCGTGTCACTTTATGTGAGAATAACTTTTTGAACCTTTAACCTATCCTTGTGATTCAGAGATTGTTTTCTCGTGACACATTGTGCTTTAAGATAGTCAGAAATTTTGATCCAAAAAATGCTTGTTTATTTGTGAAAAATATCAAATTATCGTGAAAAATGTGAAAAATTTACCAATTTCAAACTTCAAAAATTTCTGCATGTAAGACAGATAGTTATTCCACTCAAAATAGTTTGACTAGCATTTACCATATGTCTGCTGTAGTTTGGCATCATTTTTTTAAATGTGTTTTTTTTATTTTTTTTATGACATTAAGGGGCTTATAAATTTAGTAGTAATTTTCACATTTTCAAGAAAATTTGCAATATACATTTTTATGGACCAGTCCAATTCTAACGTGACTTTGAATTGACCTGTATGTTAGATATCCCCATAAATGACCTCATCTAAGAAACTACACCCCTTAAAGTATTCAAAACCGCATTTAGGAAATTTATTAACCCATTAGGTTTCACAGGAATTAAAGCAAAGTGGAAGTGAAATGTCAATTTCCCTTTTTTTTGCAGATTTTTAATATTTACACATTATTGACAAGAATACGGTAAATGTGATCAGGGAAATGCAACTTAATATTGATTCCCCAGATTCTGCTGTTTTCAGAGCTATGCCATATGTGGCCCTAGTGCATTATTTGGCTCAACCACAAGCCCCAGAATAGGAGAAGCACCTACTGGACTCTGGGGCCTCATTTTCATTACGATTTTATTTAGGGGCCATTTCAGGTTTGCGGACACCCTAAGGTTCCAAAACTTAATAAATACCCCTAAAAAGACCCCATATTGGAAACTACACCCCTTACGGAATATATCCAGAGGTGTAGTGAGTATATCGACCCCACAGGTGTTTCACAATTTTTTTTAGCGTTCGGCTCTGAAAATAAAAAAAAATATATTTTTTCCAATAATCTGCAATTTTAGCTGAAAATTTTTAATTTTACAAGGAATCTTGGAAATAAAGCCCCAAAATTGTGTTACGCAATTTCTTCCAAGTTCGGCAATACCCTACATGTGGGTGTAAACTGCTGTTTGGGCGCATGGCAGGGTGTATAAGGGAGGGAGTGTTATTTGGCTTTTGGAGCACAGATATTGGTGGGGCCATGTCGCATCTGCAAAACCCCCACAGTACCAGAACAGGTGAAACCTTCCAGAAATCACTCCATCTTGGATTCAACACCCTTCAGGGATGTCATCTAAGGGTGTATTTTACATTTTGGGCGCACAGGTGTTCCGTAGTTTTTCTTTTAGCATTGGGCCATGGACATGGGGGGTGGGGAAACGCAGTTCCGCCATTGTTTTTGGGCTTCATTCTTACAGTATTCGCCATATGGGATAAATGACAGGGTAACTTTACTATGGGGGTCGGTACAATTGCAATGATATAAATTTTATATAGTTTTTTATGTTTTATTACTTTTACACAATAGAAGCGAGTTTTATAAAAATTTGCGTTTTTATGTTGTCCTATTCTGACAGCCATAGCTTTCTTAATTTTTTGCATACGGAGCTCCTTGTGGGCTTGTTTTTTACGAGATGAGTTGATGTTTTTATTAGTATCATTACGGGGGCATATGATGCTTTGATCACTTTTTATTAAGTTTTTTGTGAGGCATTTTGTACAAAATACAGCAATCCTGGTAGTGTTTTTTATTTTTATTTTTTTCAGCGCTCACTGTGCGGTATAAATGACATGCTAGTTTTACTGAGCAGGTTGATACGATTACAGCGATACCACATTTGTATATTTTTTAAATGTTTTAGTGCTTTTACACAATAAAAACACTTTTATTTGAAAAGGAAAACACGTTTTTGCATCGCTGCAGTCTGAGAGCCATAACTTTTTTTATTTTTCTGTTTATGAAGCTGTATAGGGACTTTTTTTTTTTTTTTTTGCTGTATTATTTGACGTTTTTATTGGTAACATTTTTGGGGGACAAGACTTTATGATCGCTTTTAAATCCGTTTTTTGGAAGGCAGGGTGAAGAAAATACTGCAATCCTAGCAGTGTTTTTTTATTTTTATTTTTAAGAGCGTTCACCGTGCAGTATCCGGGACAAGTTAGTTTTACTCTGTGGGTTGAGACGATTACGGTGATACCCAATTTATGTAGTTTTTTTTATTTGAAAGCACAATTTTTTGGAAAAAAAGTGTTTTTATTGTGTAAAACAATATTTATGCATCGCTATCTTCTAATAGCCAGAACTTTTTAATTTTTCTGTATACAGAGCTGTGTAAGGACTTTTGTTTTTTTGCGTGATGAACTGATGTTTTAATTGGCATCACTTTAATGTTAATATGAGTTTTTGATGACTTTTTACTCCATTTTATGTGCTGCGTTATGAACAAAAATCGCAATTCTGTTAATGTTTTTTTGTTTTGTTTTTTACGGCGTTCACCGTACGGGTTAATTAACATGACAGATTTATAGGGTGGGTCGCTACACACGCGGCGATACCAAATATGGGTACTTTATTTATTTTTGATCTTTTTTGGGGCGATTGGCGTTTGTAAAGGGGAAAAGGGCGGTGTACGTGTTTTTATTTTATTTTTTGTGTTTGTGTTTTACTTTTTTACACTTTTTCACACTTTTTACACTTTTCCCCAGGGGGAAATTGCATGAACGATCGTCAAGATCGCCATGACGTACTCATACGTCAATTTGCGGGAACCCCTACTCGACATTGACGTATGAGTACGGCAAATGTCGGTAAGGGGTTAAGGGGTTGAAAGGGTGTAGTTTCCAAAATAAGGAATTAGGAGTGTCTATTGAGTTTTAGCAACTTAAGGTGTGCGCAAACTAAAAATTAAACTAATAAAATTGAGACCCAAAAATTCAGTAGGAGCTCCTTTAATTTTGAGATTTGTTTCACAGGATGTCAGAATCAGGAAAATACCGTATATACTCGAGTATAAGCCGAGTTTTTCAGCAGAAAAAATGTGCTGAAAAATCCCTCCTCTGCTTATACTCGAGTCACTGTCGGCGCTCGGGCGCTGCGATGGCCCGTGCGCCGACAGGGACACTTCTTGCTATATGCGACTCCTCAGGGAGCGCATATAGCAGAATCCCGAGCACGGCCGACAGCGACGGGCACTGCCATGGCCCGTCGCTGTCGGCGATCTCTTCCCCTATATGCGACTCCTCCGGAGCGCATAGAGGGGAAGATACCACTGCGGGGCAGAGAATGAGCGCTCCATGCTCCGCAGTGGACTCCGGACGGGCGCAAGTAGACTTGCGGCCGTCCGGAGTTTCCGGCACAGGCAGCGTGTGTAATCACGCTGCGTGCACGGCCTGATGACATCACCCGCCTGTGCCGAGAAGATGCAGGAGAGCGCGTGGGAGGCCGGACAACGAGGAGGCGGAGCGGCGAGGGAGACGGAGCAGCGGGGAACCAGGTAAGTGGTTGTGGTTTTTTTTTGTTGTTTTTTTTTATTACCTGCCTATACCTGCCTATACCAGCCTATACCTGACTATACCTAGCCTATACCTGCCTATACCTACCTATACCTAGCTTATACCTGCCTATACCTAGCCTATACCTGCCTATACCTGACTATACCAGCCTATACCTGCCTATACCCTACCTATTAGAACATATACCTGCCTATAACCTGCCTGTTACCTGCCTATAAACACATATAACTGCCTATGGGGGACATAAAGCTGAATATAACTGCCTATGGGGGACATAAATCTGCCTATAACTGCCTATGGGGGACATATACCTGTCTATAATTGCCTATGGGGGGACATTAAACTGCCTTTACCTGCCTATGGGGGACATATATCTGCCTATGGGGGACATTAAACTGCCTATGTAATTTTATTGGTATCCATTTTTATTTTTGATATTTACCAGTAGCCGCTGCATTTTCCACCCTAGGCTTATACTCGAGTCAATAAACTTTCCCGTTTTTTGTGGCAAAAGTAGGTTCCTCGGCTTATACTCGGGTCGGCTTATACTCGAGTATATACGGTAGTTGCTTTCCTTTGTTTACATCTACTGTGGACCAATAAAATCTCCACCGCAAAAAATCTGTTACACCTTCACTTTGCTGTAGTTTCTTTGAAACTAGAGTTAATAAACTTCTTAAATGCTGATTTGAATACTTTGGGATTTGCACTTTTTAAAGGGTAATGATTTATGGAGATTTCGAATATACAGGTCCCTCTAAAAAAAAAATTGAAATTGCTGCTAAATTAATAGGTCTTCTAATGTCCTTAAAGAAATTGTAGAATGTTTAACAAATGTCAGTATAAAAGTAAACATGGGTAAATACTACTTAACTACTTTATGTAGTATTATTTATTTAAAATCCAAGCCATTCAAAGTTCTATTTTTTTTTCTTTACAGTTTGCATTTTCATATTTTATTATAAACACAAAAGCTGACAAAGTATAAGTTAAAGCATTCAAGAGTTATTACCACATAAAATATGTCACATTTAAAAAAAAAAAAAAAAGTCTAAAAATTATTTGGTTCTTAAGGTGTTAAGGTTTTAATTTCTCGGGATTACCAAAAAGACTACACAGATATCTAGAACCATAAAACAGCAAGCATAGTCATAAACTAAGGTTTTGTGTCACTGTCTGGTTCTGCACTGCTGCTTCTATTTATCCTAGAAAGAGACAGAATATCTGTTAACCCCTTACCGTTGCAGACAGTTTTGACCACCTTGACACAGCCCCATTTTTTTAAATCTGGCGTGTTCTTTTATGTGAGAATAACTTTTTGACACTTTTACCTATCCATGTGATTCATAGTTTTTCTTGTGACACATTTTGCTTTAAATTAGTAAGAAATTTTGGTCCATGCAATCCTTGCTTATTTTTGAAAAGTATCGTTAAAATCTTAGAAAAAATTGACATTTTCAAAGTTTGAATTCTTTTTTCCATACAAAATAGTTTATAACTAGTACCTGTAATAAGTTTACTGTACGTTTTCATTATTTTTTAAATGACGACTCAATCTAAGAAACTACACCTATTTAAAGTATTCAAATCTGCATTTAGGAAGTTTATTAACTAATTGTGTTTTACAGAAGTTAACCCCTTAAGGCCTTTAACCGCTCGGAACCCCGCAATTTTGCCGCTGGGGCTCTTATCAGAGTGAGGAACGGTGCGTGGCATAGTTTATCATTCATTTAGATGTCATGGCCATGTTTGCCGTGGTGTCTATTGGGTTAAACAGTGCGGGATGGTGCCGGCACCATCCCGCGCTGAAACTGCCGGGTGTTCGCCGCAATTAGCAGCGGACACCCAACGGCTATGTAGTGGGATCGCAGCATAGCCTCTTAGCAATCCTGGGACATATTCATGCGTCCAGTGTCATTAAGGGGTTAAAGTAAAGTGAAATTTCAAAATCCTACTTTTTCTTTCTTACAGATTATACATTTTTATCCATTATTCACTGGAACACGGTAGATGTGACCAGGGAAATGCAACTCCACATCAACTCCCCCAATTCTACCATATTTTATGTGGCTCTAGTATGCTATTTGGCTCAGTCACATGCCTCAGAATAGGAGGAGCACCTACTGGACTTTGGGGTATCATTTTCATTACCTTTAGGCGCCATTACAGGTTTGCGGACACCCTAAGGTGCTAAAACTTACTAAACACCCCTAGAAAGCCCCAGATTGGAAACTACAACTTTTAAGGAATACATATTCAGGGGTGTAGTGAGTATATCAGCGCCACAGGTCTGTCACAAAATGTGTTAGTGTTAGGCTGTGAAAATTAAACTTTTTTTTTTCCAACAATCTGCAACTTTAGCTGAAAATGTTTAATTTTTACACGAAATCCTTGAAAAAAAAAGCACCACGAAATTTGTTACGCAATTTCTTCCAAGTTTGGAAATACCCTATATTTGGGTGCAAACTGCTGTTTGGGTGCATGGCAGGTTGTACAAGGGAGGAGCACTATTTGACTTTGGAAACACAGATTTTGGTGGGTGCCATGTCACATTTACAAAGCCCCCAAAGTACCAGAACAGGTGTAACCTTCCAGAAGTCACATCATTTTTGATTCAACACCCCTCATGGATCTCCTCTATTGAGCATTTTGGGCACACAATTGTTCCATCATTTTGTTTTTCTTTAGCACTGGGCCATGAAAATGGGTGGAAACCGTAGTTCTGCCTTTGTTTTTTGTGCTTTATTTTTACAGCATTTGCCGTGCCGTATCAATGACAAAATAACTTTTTTAACTTTTACACAATAGAAATGCATTTGTAAATGTGTTTTTGTGTCATCCTAGTCTGATAGCCATAACTTCTTTTATTCTTCAGTTTATGGAGCTGATTAAGGGCTTGTTTCTTGCGGGATGAGTTGTCTCTTTTATTGGTACCATTGTATGGTTTATGTGACACTTGGATCACTTTTTATCAAGGTTTTTGTGAGGTGTTTTGAACAAAATACAGCAATACTAGTAGTGTTTTTTTTTATTTTTTAGTGTTTGCCATGCAGTATAAATGACTTTGTAGCTTTACTTAGAAGGTCGATATGCTTACAGCGGTACCCAATTTGTATATTTTGTTTTACTGCTTTTACACAATAACCACTTTTATTCAAAAAGCAAAAGACGGTTATGCATCCCCATAGTTTGAGAGGCATAATTTTTTTTTCTGTGTTCGAATAGTTTTATTGGCTTGTTTTTTGTGGGATAAGTTGACTTTTTTTTATTGGTATCATTTTTTTGGAGGGAAAGGCTTTTTGATCGCTTTTAAATCCGTTTTTTGAAAGGCAGGTGAAGAAAATACTGCAATCTTAGTAGTGTTTTTTATTTTTAACGGCGCTCACTGTGTGCAGTAGACGTGACAAGATAGTTTTGCTCTATGGGTTGATACAATTACGCCGATACCCAATTTATAGAGTTTTTTTTATGTTGAAGTGCTTTTAAAAAAAAAAATAAAATTATTGGTAAAACAATATTTATGCATCTTTATCTTTTGATAGCCATAACTTTTTTATTTTTCCATATACAGATCTGAGTAAGGGCTGACTCTTTTATTGGTACCAATTTGGCGTTTTGAGTTTATCGCTCTTTTCCATTTTATGTGCTTCAGGATGAACGAAAATCACAATTCCATTATACTTTTTTTTGTTGTTTTTTTTATGATGTTCACCATGCAGATTACGTAACGGGACAGATTTATAGATTAGGTCGTTACGCACGCGGCGATGCCAAATATGTGTAGATTTTTTTAAAATCTTTTTTGCAGCCATCGCAACCTGAGATCGCTCCGATGGGAACAGAGGGAGCTTCCTCCAGTCTTTCCCTTTTGCCAGAGTGAGCTCTGGCCACGGGCAATGCAGAACGGGGCCAGCTGTAATATATATCTGGTCCCATGTTGCAATCATGAGAGCCCCGCTTGAGAGCCCGCAGAATATCCAGGATGTACCTGTAAGTCCATTTGTGAAGATCACTTCCTGCTAGGACGTCCAGTGTTGGGAAGGGATTAAAATAACATCTTTTTTAAGGTAAATTTATGTGTATGTTTGTTCCTTCACCACTTTGGTGTTTATGTAACACTTAAAAATCTTATAATGCAAAAGTGAAATCTTAATGGATCTTGATGAAGCTAATACCTAGCTTTAATGACAGAAACCTCAATTAAAAAAAAAATAATATGCAGACAGACCCTAATCAAAAAGAAAGATTATACGCTAAAACTGTATAGTAAACAAAGCAATATCAAGTTTACACAGATCATCACTAAAAATAAACAGTGACCAATTTTTAACAAAACATTTTATTTTTCAGGTCCTATTTGCTGGGATTTCAATAATAAGACTTCTACTGAACTGTTCTTTACAACAAGATAAAAGTATGTTATTCTGGGCCACAGCATCTCAGATTATAACTGCACTAGTGGTAAGTTTTATATTTTGGTTCTTTGTTAGATTGCCATACACGACTAAGAACCAATATGCCAGCAAGGCACAAAAACTACCCAATTTATTTGTCACCAAAATAATCTGTGTTTAATCATACAATATAAGATTTATTATTTTACTTTTTAAAAAGGGCTTTAATAAATACTCATTAACCCCTTCCCAGAATTGGACATACTTGTACCTTCTCGTGGGAAGGGACTTCCCTCAAATTGACGTACAGATACGTCCTAGACATTGTACAGGCTCTCAAGCAGGATCTGCATGATCACAACATGGGACCAGTTGCTCACTCCAGCCGTGGGCAATTAACCTTTTAGCTGCCGTGATCAATCGCGATCGCAGCAGCTAAGGGAAAGACAAAAGGAGGGCGCTTACCTAGCAACCCGGAAGCCTAACAAAAGCTTCCAAGCTGCCTGTGACATCACTATTCACAGAGCCGTAACTTGAAGCTCTTGGGCCCCCATGCAAAAAGTTAAAGGGGGTTTGCCAAGGAGTTAGATCAGGAACTAATATGCCGATACTCCCCTCTTGAGGCTTGATAAAAAGGGGCACAATTTTCTGTGTTTAAAAAAGCAAGTACGTCCTCTGTGATGTCATCACTCCACCTCCCATGCACGCCTGAACTCATCTGTAGTTGGGAAAATTTTTTTTGTAATCCACAGAGGAGAACGTATTGTGCAAAAGCATATCTTTTATTTCTTCCTCTTATTTGCTCAGGAAAAAATAACTCAGCAGGCAGGTTTTTTTCATTCCTTCACGAATATACATTTGTTAAAAGGGGGCTGGACAGAACCAGGGGCGTCTGGTGTTTACTCGAAATTACATTAAAACCAGTGGTTTTCCCTATAAAAAACACGGTCTTTCTCCCGTCCCTTTCAAGCTCGTTATGTTCCCTCCATCATATAAGAATTGCAACAACCAAGCGTGGCCCAATCCTCCGGGTCGGTTAATGTAAACTGCGGGAAACCAAAGGGGCATGTAAAAGGCTGTAGCCCCCGAGGCTTCATTTTTTATTTTGAGAATATATTTAGAAAAGTGTTTAAAAACCCATTTTGGAGGATCCCACTCAACTTTTAGATCGGGGCAAAACCCCCTTTTAAAAATCGGCCCCCAACTATTATAGCTAATTAAAATACGGGTTTTTTCTAATGGCAGGGGGGGGCTTTGGGCCCCTAGGTCCCGGGCCTGGTAGAAAAACGCTCCCTTGCACCCCCTAAGCTACGCCCCTAATATGCAAAATTATTCCAAGGGCTATAGACATACTCCCATGTACTGCTCTCCATTGTAACTGTGATGTAAAGATCACTGTGACAAAAGCAGTAGAAAACAAACATTTACACCACGTTTTTCCATTTAACATATAATCGACCCAAAAAAGATCGAAATTAATCATATTTGGTATCGCCGTGTGTGTAACAACCTACCTTATAAATCTCATGTTATTTAACCTGTACGTGATTTGTGATTTCCATTCATCCCACAGCACATAAAATGCAATAAAAAGCTATCAAAAAGTCATATAAATGTCAAAATGGTACCTATGAAATTGTCAGTTCATCCCGACAGTACCATATAAGCCGAGGCACCTACCTTTACCACACAAAACTGGGGAAACTAATTGACTTGAGTATAAGCCTAGGGTGGAAAATGCAGCGGCTACTGGTAAATTTTAAAAATAAGAATGTATAGACAGGTATATGTTCCCTATAAGCAGGTATATCCCACCATAGGCAGGTATATGTCCCCCATCGGTAGGTATAGGCAGGTATATGTCCCTCATAGGCAGTTATATGTCCCCCATAGGCGGTTATAGGTAGGAATATGTCCCCCATAGAAGGTATAGGCAGTTGTAGGCGGTATATGTCCCCCATAGACAGGTATCCGCATGTATGTCCCCCATAGCAGGTATAGGCAGGGATATATCCCCCCCCCCATAGGCAGGTATATGTCCCCCATAGACAGGTATCCGCATGTATATGTCCTCCGTAGCAGGTATATGTCCCCCCATAAGCAGGTCTAGGCCAGTATATGTCCCCCATAGGCAGGTAGATGTCTCCCATAGGCAGTTTTAGGCAGGTATATGTCCCCTATAGTGGGTATAAGCAGGTATATGCCGCCCATAGGCAGATATAGGCAGAGTTTGTTAAAAGAAATAAATAATACAAATACTCACCTTTTTCTGCTGGTCCGATGCACTGTGTCTTCTTTCCGGCACAGGCGGCGTGATGTCATCAGGCCGAGTAGGCAGTGTGATGACACTCATGCCGCCTGTGCCGGATACTCCAAAAGGCTGCAAATCTGCAGCCTTCCAGAGTCCTGTTGCTGAGCAGGGAGCGTTCGCTCTCTGCTCCACAATAGTGTCTTCAGCTGTATGCACTCCCAGAGGAGTCGCATACAGCTGATGGATCTCCACTGGCGCTTCACAAGCCCTTAATCAGCTCCATATCCAGAAGAATAAAAAAGTTAATTTTTCCTATTTCCCGAAGGGTCGATATCGTTACTAAAAAAACACATGGAAATCTCCAAAGAAGCATTTTATGCTATCTACAATATATGAAAAAACTTTGAGATTCTTGGTCCGCATTTTTTTGGCCAAAAAATGCTCAAGCCACCCCCGGCTTACAACGGGATCTCAGTTGGGTGGTCCTAGGACATTGAATAAAAAGCAAAACAAAAACCCCTGCTCAAAAAATAAAAGCTGATCAGTGATAAAATCACTCTTCAGCTGACAGAGTAAGGATGCTCTGATATGCTGCCTGTATCTCTGATGAAGTCAAGAGAGAACAGGTGCAGCTATTGGTTTATTACTGTTAATGGCTGCGATTGGCTGTTCCGATGTGGGGGGGCATCGCCTACTCCTTGGGCATCGAGGGGAGAAGCTCTATCAGGGACAGCAGTCATTTCCTCTGTATGATTCCGACAGTCCAGGACATATGGGTACGTCTATTTGCGGGAAGTCACTTCCCACTAGGACGTACCGATACGTCCTATGTCAGGAAGGGGTTAATATAGTTAAGGCAGGTTATAGAGACTTTGTGGATTTTGAGTAAATAGAAGTTAAGTAGGATTAGATTTTTGAGCTGAAGAAGATGAGATTAAGCTTGCTTATGGCAAAATTGTGATCGATTTGTTCATACACTTTATCTTCGGCATGTAGGTCCATTTGAGTTTATGTATCAGTACTCCCTACAGAGTCTCCTCTCTAGGCAGCTTGTTTAAGTTATTGACAGTTTTAATTTGTGCACCAAAAACTATAAATCTCTTCCACTCATATCTTAGTAACAGGATCAACTTGTAATGGCAGAAGTAATATGACAATCACTGCTATAGTACCACCCACAGCCTAACCAGGAAATGTGAATCTGAAGCTCGCTTTGAAGAGCAGGCTCTGTGAAACTGCATGGTGAAAAAAAACACTTTAATAACTACCTTCTATATATATCTACTTTATGTAGGCATCATTTTTTAAGTGTTAGGGGCTTGCAAATTTTCATGAAAATGTGAAAAATTGCATCTAAATTTTAGGGACCAGTCCAGTTCTGACAAGGCTTTGTTTGACACCGCTATACATTACTCCATATAAAAAACTGTACCCCTTAAAATATTCAAAGCAACATTTGGAAAGTTTATTAACCTTCTAGGTCAGGGGTGTCAAACTCGTTTTCACCGGGGGCCACATCAGCCTCACAGCGTACCTTAAAGGGCCGACATAATTTTAGAACTGTGTAAATGGAATTTCTCCTTAACTTTTACATTTGTACAGTATTGCTATTATCAGCCCTTTGAGGGCAACCATGAATAATATATTACCCCCCCCCCTCCCATAGATAGGTGCATATGACCCTTGTAGGTAGATAAATGGGTATAAAGCCTCCTGTAGATTAGTTATATCTGCCCATGTATGTAGATAGGTATTTTTGCCCCCTGTAGTCAGGTAGTAATTTTGCCCCCTGTAGTCAGGTAGTAGCCCCACGTAGTCCCCTGTAGCAAGGTAGATGCTCCATATAGTCCCTTGTAGCCATGTAGATGCCCCATATAGCCCCCCAGTAGCCAGGTAGACGCCCCATATAGTCCCCCAGTAGCCAGGTAGATGCCTACTGCAGCTAATGAATATAAAATAAAAAAGGTACTCGCCTCATCATGGTCCGTGCAGCGCGGGCAGGTCCGGGAGCTGGTGTACAGTGTAAGCGGCGTGACGTCATCAGTGTGTATTCTTTACAGCAGTCACCATTCGGTATAAATGACACACCAAATTATAAAGGAGCAACCCGTTTGGGGCCGTAGTGTTGATTGAACCTTTGAAAAAAATTAATTTTAGAGTTAAAACACTCATCTTGAGCCAAACATTTTACTGCTCGTTTGAGAGGCGTTCGACACGCCATTTTAATATTTTTCAGTGCCACCCCAATAGTCGAGCATAAGAAGGAAAAAATGTCATCACTGGGGTGTAGGGTCTTAATGGCTGCAAAAAACACAGACCATTTATTATACTCACTGTAATGAGTTCTGAACTCTTTTCAGATCATATTACGTACAGGCTCTCTCTGTTTGCATCAGGACAAATTTATTACGACAAAACTGCTTTTTAAATTGGGTAGTCAGGGGGGTGTGGAAACAAATTTAAGGAATCTAGACGCAAAAGTTAGGGGCGTTTTGTATTGCTGGCGCTTTTTTTCCCAAACCCCACGGTTTTTTATATGCCGACATTTGAGACCTCATAAACCTCTTTTTACAGGTTTAATATAAAACAGAGTGCTTGGACTTGCTAAATCATACTCTGTGCCCAAAAGTTCAGTTTTTGCAGTATTGGGAGAAAAATCATTTTATAACACAGTATCCAAATCTCCTTTACAAAGAAATGTATTTGAATTAGCGGTTGGTTGGTGAAAATTATACTGAGTGGAGAAAAGTTTATTTTTGGCAGTTTTGGGGGTAAAATACCTTTCAAATATGCTGTGTGTTATTGTCATAAAGATATATATCCAGGGAATAGAGTTCTTTATGTTGATAAATCTTACTCAATGTCAAAAAGTGTAAGTCCACATAACGCTGAAATATACCAGTGCGTTATTGTGATCCACATACATTCTCTTTTTTTATTACATATATCTTGTGCCGCGCGCAGCGCTATAATATTTAGCTTTTGAACTTGGAGAGAACTAGAGGAGGTACGCAAGAAAAGGAGGGGCGTAGGAAGTAGAGATAGAGATACGAGACAAGGCAGTCCTTCCAGTGCTCCGGACAACATACAAGCAAGCACATCCTCAGTCACAGGACCATCAGGCCTGTCATTGCTTGCTCGGTTCCTTGTGTGTCTCATTACTTTTGAGCGTCACCAATCTGTTCTTCAGTTGTTAACAGACCCTGCATACAGTGGTTTTACCTCCTATTCCTCTGTCACAGCTACAAATGTCATCATCATCTGTCCAACCTGAGGCAAACCTGGGTCAAATGTCACAACCCAATATACAGACTGCTCCAAATAATCCATATTCTGAAGAGCTCTGTGATGACACAGTGTGGGTGGGGTCAGAAGGCATTTTAGAAGCTCAAGAGGCCAGAGAAGATGATTTTGTCTGCTCTGACGCCGAATCGCTGATGCCCTCAGAGGAGGAGAAGAAAGCTGGTCCGTCAGCAGAAATACCGAACAGTCAGCAATGCCTCGTAGTGCCTGTTGCTTCTTGCCAGCAGCCTGAGGATGTAAACTGTTAGGAAGAAGTCCCCTGTGATGATGACATTGTGGATCCAACGTGGTCTGTTGAGCAGCAGCTGGCAAGCGCATAATCTGTGGAGGAGGATGATGGGATAGTGTCAGTGCGGGTTCGCCCTCATAAAGGGAGAGGTCGGTCGCACAATTCCACTGACATTACTCCGCCAGCCGTGGTCAGTGGCGGCAGCGGGAGCACTGGTACTAGGTTTTCACAGACGAAGAGGTCCAGGACCTGAATCCTGGGCCTTTTTTGATTAAGCCTCAGATTCGTCGACTGACATCTCATGCCAGATTTGCCTTTAACGCGTCAGTAAAGGAAAGAATGAAAAGAGTTTAAGCATCACGAGCAAGAACAGGCACTTGTATGTAAAGTATGAATTGTTGTGGAATAGTTACTTGTAGAAAACAGGCCACACGGGTCATGGGCTTCCAACCACCGTGACATCATCTGCCTCCACCACCACTTCCAAGCCCTCCACAGTACTGTCGGCCGATTCCCACCTCCAGCAACACAGCCTACAACTTTCCCCAGTGTGACCTCCACGCCGTACAGCAGCCAACTTTCTGTGTACCAGTTGTGGGAGCAGCAGAAACGCTTTCACCCCAACCATCCTGAATGTCGGCATTGCTAGGCTGTTGGCCTTGGAAATGTTGCCTTTCTGCCTGGTGGACACAGATGGGTTCCGCCATGTCATGGCCTTGGCATTCCTTCAATATCAGATGCTGAGCAGGCATTTCTTTACCAGAAAAGCTGTCCCTGCCCTGGCCGCCATGCTGCAGAACAGATCTCCACCGTGTTTGCTGCATCTGTGTCCACCAAAGTCCATCTCACTACAGACACATGGACTAATAAGCACGGTCAAGGGCGTTACATCTCACTGACTGCTCACTGGATGAGTTTGGTGGATGACTGTGCCTCTGGCACCGCTGCCATTTCCTCGTTTGCGCCACTTCCGGCCGCAGGCAATGCATTAGACTGTATTAACGATCGTGCCCCTTAGTGGAAAAGCACCATAGGGGGAAGTTAAATTAAAAAAAAAAAAAAAAAAAAAAAAAGTTTTAAAGTACAAAAAAAAAGTATTAAAAGTTCAAATCACCCCCTTTTCCCCATTTTACAAATAAAAACAATAAAACAATAAAAAAGTTCCACATATTTGGTATCGCTGCGTCCAAAAAAGTCTGATCTATTAAAATAGAACATCATTTATCCCATGCGCAGAACACCGTAAAAGAAAAAAATTCCGAATGTCAAAATTGCGGTTTATTGGTCATTTCACGTCCCTAAAAATTGGAATAAATTTATTAAAAAAGTTGCATGAATTCCGAACTGGTAGTAATAAAAATTACATTTCAGCCTGCAAAAAAATGCCCCGTCACTCAAGTCTATAGGTGTTATTACAAAAAAGTTATTGGTTGCAAAAAAATGGTGCCGTGGCTCAAATTTCAAAAATATTTGGATTTTTTCTACGGTACCGAAACATAACGGAAACCGTACATGTTTGGTATTGGCGGATGCATATCAACCTGTATAATACAGATAATACATCATTTTTACCGAAGACTTAATACCGTATAAGCAAAACACCCGCAAATATGGTGCAAGTATGCTTTTTTCACATTTTGCCCTACTTATAATTTTTTTACGGTCTCCCAGTATAGTCTATGGCAGTGTTTCTCAACTCCAGTCCTCAGGACCCACCAACAGGTCATGTTTTCAGGATCTCCCACAGAATGCACTGACAATAATGATATCACCTGTGCAGAATGCACTGACAATAATGACTTCACCTGTGCAATGCTAAGGAAATCCTGAAAACTTGACCTGTTGGTGGGTCTTGAGGACTGGAGTTGAGAAACACTGGTCTATGGTGCGGTGAATGACCCCATTAGAAAGTACATCTTGTTCCGCAAAATTAAAAGCCTGCATACGTCTATGTAGGTGGAAAAATAAAGTTATGACTCTGGGAAGGTGAAGAGGGAAAAATGAACGTGAAAAAAATAAATAGGTTGCAGTGGGATGGGGTTAAATAACACAATAATTCTATAAATTGGAGAATTGTTGACACAGCAATTCTCATTTTGTGTAACTTTTTTTTTATATTTTAACCCCTTAAGGACCTTGTGTTTTTTTGTTGTTGACACTTTCGTTTTTCCCTCTTCGCCTTCCCAGAGCCATAACTTTTTTTTTAGTTTTCCACCTACATAGACATATGAGGGCTTTTATTTTGCAGGACAAGATGTACTTTCAAATGATGTTATTCACTGTACCATAGAATGTACTAGGAAACCGCAAAAAAAATCCAAGTGGGACAGATTGTGAAAAAAACTTGCTTACGCCATGTTTGCTGATGTTTTGCTTTTATGTTCAATCTTTGGTAAATATAATGTGTTATCTGTATTCTACAGGTTTATACGCATCCAGCAATACCAAATATGTAGGGTTTCCGTTGTGTTTTGGTACCATAAAAAAATTCCAAACATTTATTTTTGAAGTTTGCACCGCGGCGCCATTTTGTGCGACCAAAGTTTGGAATGCATGTGACTTTTTTGATCACTTTTATTCCAATTTTTAAGTGATGTGAAATGACCAAAAAAACGCAATTTTGACATTTGGAATTTTTTGTCTTCTATGGTGTTCAGCGTACGGGATAAATAATGTTATATTTTTATAGATCGGACTTTTTTGGACGTGGAGATAGCAAATAGAATTTTTTTATTGTTTTTATTTGTAATATGGGAAAAAGGGGGGATTTGAACTTTTAATACTTTTTTTTTTTGTACTTTAAAACTTTCTTTTACTTTAACATTGAGTCACCCTATGGTGCTTGACCACTAGGGGGGCGCGATCATTAATACAGTCTAAAGCATTGCATAGACAATTGCATTAGACTGTACTAAGATGGCAGTTTCCCCACTTCTGGCCACAGGAAGTGGGGCAAACGAGGACATGGCAGCAATGGGAGCCTTCACAAGGCTCACCGGTGCCATGTCCAGGCATCGGATCCCCGCAGTTACACTTCGAGGACGCCGATCGCCGTGAAGAACGGTGCGCAGCGGCATCTAAAGGGTTAAACAGAGCAGGTGGGTAACACCGGCGGCTGTCTGGTGGGATCACTCTGCGGTCCCCCTGAATAACCCTTTAGCGACCCTGGAACATACTCATACGTCCAGGGTCCTTAAGGGGTTAATTCCCGACAACACACGTTTGATTTACACCTACCGTGGAGGAGAGCAGCTTATCTGCATATATCACACTGCTCTGCCCCTTCTGTCTCCCTTCCAGGCTCAGGCTAGCAAGCCGCTTCCTGCGCTCTCATCCTGGAACTGTAGCTCCTCTGACTTGGGGGCGGAGCTATTTCGTTCTGATCTCATAAGATCTTGCTTTCCTGCACTTTGCAGAGCCAGCTCTGCTGATACATCGCTCGCTGGATCTATATGATTCAGCGATGTGGCTCAGGGGCCCTGTGGGCCTCCCTGGCTCAGGGGCCTGGTCACGACTGACCGCTGTGACCCCTGTAGCTACGCCACTGGTCCATGATTACCTGCGGCTCAACGCCACTGTTTTTGGACTTAGTATGGGTGTCCGAACTGGATGAATGGCCTGAGCTTACTCGACACACCATAGAAGTTTATCCTGCCCAGCAGCCAGCGTTGTCTTGGAATGCAAATTCAGCACAGCTGGCGGGGTGGTGACTGACAAACATATCAGTCTTTCCCCTGACAGTGTGGATCGTTTGACATTTATAAAAAAAAAAAATGAGTCAAGCGTGAGTCAGAGTAAAGTCTTACGGCTGAATTTATTTTGAAATATACACCTTTATGACCTTGATGTGCACTGCATACACCTCTTACTCCTCCTCATTGTAGCCTTCCAAAACTGTATTTTTTAAATGCCTTCACCTGTACTACCACTAAATGTACTAAGTCCTGTTATCCTGAACCTCGATGTTTCCATTTTGCATGTTCTCGCTGCCACCAATGGTACTGCCGTCTAATCTAGCCCAGCCTGCAGAGGCATACGTTCAAGTTCTTGGGCCCTGGTGCAAAAAGTGTAATGGGGCTCCGGCCAGTCGCCATGTACCATTTCCAATACCGGTGTCTTATGTGCCAAAGGGGCTTTTGGGCCCCCTCAGGATTCAAGGCCCCATAGCAGCTGTTTCAGTAAGTTGTTCCACGTATCCAGTTTACTTTTATGGAGGGTAATTACAGCTTCTCCTGAAAAACCGGCCGAAAATGAGCACAATTGTGCTCTATGCAAAACTTGTGCAGCAGTCCCCACTGCACAGGTTTTGCCGTCGGACGGTTTTGCCGCCGGCGGTCCGGCGGCAAAACATTGTAAAAGCACAATCTTCCGTCCGGGTTCCCGACGGAAGATGTGCTTCTCAATGGGAGGGGGAGGGCTGTTCTCCGCGCATCGCGGAGAAAAGCCGTCCCCCGCCCGCGGCCGTGGGGACGGGCGCAAAACCGGACAAATACCCCGGCCGACAAACCGGCCGGTATTTGTCCTGTGCCGTGTAAACGCGCCCTAACGGGATTAGAGTTCGACTCGAACATTTGACTGTTCGGTCATCACTAGATTGCAGCAATATCGAATTTATTTGTTTGCTTTTCTAGGTTTTATTGCTTTAACACAATAAGTTTATTTAAAAGAAATAAAATTTGCAGTACCTTCACAGACCCAGCCGTGCAGCGGCCAAGGCAGAACAGCCCTTCTGATCCCGGCCGTTCAGCCCTCTGGAGGCCGCGACGCAGGCAGCGCGATATTCTGATATCATCGCGCTGCCCGTACTGCAGCCCACACTAGGCTGCAAGCGACCGCCTGCTCCGGACCAGGAGAAGGAGGAAAGACATCAGGTGAGTATTTTTTTTATTTTTTTTTTAACTAATTACTGGCCTTGGCCCTACCTGGCCCTACCTGGCTAAATCCTGGCCCTACCTGGCTAATTCCTGAGGACGGCCCTACCTGCCTGGCTAATTCCTGAGGACGGCCCGACCTGCCTGGCTAATTCCTGAGGACGGCCCTACCTGCCTGGCTAATTCCTGAGGACGGCCCTACCTGCCTGGCTAATTCCTGAGGACGGCCCTACCTGCCTGGCTAATTCCTGAGGGCGGCCCTACCTGCCTGGCTAATTCCTGAGGGCGACCCTACCTGCCTGGCTAATTCCTGAGGGCGGCCCTACTCTGCCTGGCTAATTCCTGAGGCGGCCCTACCTGCCTGGCTAATTCCTGAGGGGGGGGGGGGCGGCCCTACCATGCCTGGCTAATTCCTGAGGGCGGCCCTACCTGCCTGGCGAGTTCCTGAGGGCTGCCCTACCTGCCTGGCTAGTTCCTGAGGGCGGCCCTACCTGCCTGGCTAATTCCTGAGGACGGCCCTACCTGCCTGGCTAATTCCTGAGGACGG
This sequence comes from Phyllomedusa bahiana, assembly GCA_025379985.1. NCBI lineage: Eukaryota > Metazoa > Chordata > Amphibia > Anura > Hylidae > Phyllomedusa > Phyllomedusa bahiana. The sequence continues at coordinate 46,826 of JAODAL010010145.1, read as the reverse complement.
CCCGGCCAGTTTGTGGGGGCAGCCCGAGCTACCTGGCCAGTTTGTGGGGGCAGCCCTAGCTACCTGGCCAGTTTGTGGGGGCAGCCCTAGCTACCTGGCCAGTTTGTGGGGGCAGCCCTACTACACTGCCATTTTGTGGGGGCAGCCCTAGCTACCTGGCCAGTTTGTGGGGGCAGCCCTAGCTACCTGGCCAGTTTGTGGGGGAAGCCCTAGCTACCTGGCCAGTTTGTGGGGGCTGTCCTATCTACCGTATTACTGGGAGAAGGCCCTGTCTACCTACCAAATTAATGGAGGAAGGCTACCTAACTACTGGGGGCTGATGTAACTACCTTCCTAATGGAGGTCCTATACACCTATTAACTGTGGGGGGCCATATATACCTACCTACCTACAGAGAGGGTCTATATAGATACCTAATGGTGGCAGTGTAGGTTTGTTTGTCCCTGATTGTAAAGCAAATGCACACGTGACTTTGTGATTAGGGGTTTCTCTACACCACTTTTTCATTCTGGCTTGTGTATAGGGTGCTTTCACACAGAACGGTTTTTGGTGTGTTTTTTATGCATTTTTTTTTTTTGTGCAGAAATGTACAGCATTAACTGCTGTGCCTTTCTGCACAAAAACGCACCAAAAATGATCTGTGCGAAAGCACCTTTACAGTGTAGTTTATTTTAGAAAGTGGCGAGGTTCGGGAACAAGGGAAATTTTTTAAGCAGATATTGTATGTGGTCTGTTGGGGGCTTTGTGCAAGGCCGCTTTTTGTTCCCAGTCCGGCCCTGCTTACTGACATATGATGTACTTCACAGCCAGTGGGTGCCGGCTGCTAATTGCATCTGACAACCGCCATTAAAGAGAACCTGTCACATAGTTTATGCCCCCCCCCCCCCCCCCCCCCGCTGAGGACAGCACAAGATAGTGACAGACATGCTGTTTCCAGCGCTGTGTCCTTTATTCTATAAGATGCTGTAGTTTTCGAGTATTTAGTGCTGAAATCTACAGTAGTCAGCCAGAAGAGAGTCCAATAGTCAGTTTTTTTTCAAACCCCGCCCACCTGAGGTTGCGGGGCTAACATCTGCTCATGAATAAGATTTGAGAAGTAAATGCAGTAAAACTACTGCATCTTACAGAATAAGGGACCCAGCACTGGAAACAGCAGGTCTAACACTAGCTTGTGCTGTCCTTACCAAGGGGGGCATAACTATGTGACAAGTTCCCTTTAACAGCACGGGATGGGAACCGGCTCCATTCCGTGCTGTTTAACACTTTAAAGGAGTTGGAGGCTTGGGCAGAAAAGTGACAGATGAAGTGTAACACGGATTTTACACATGAGAAGGAAAAACCTATTCCATGATTAATTGTTAAATGGGAAAACTCTGGGTAAGACCAAGATGTAAGAGATCTTTGGAATCTTAGTTTACAGTTATCTTAAAGGGGATGTATTGCTTCTTCAGTTCGTGTGTTTCATTGTGCTCTCAGCTTCTCAGCTCCACAAATTCAGCTGTGTTTCTTCCCCTCCCAGCTGGGTGTTTCTTAACTGAAGGGTGATGATGTTATCTCTTCCTTCACTGTTCATGCTCGCTCCCGAGTCTCTCTCTTCCCCCCCGCCATCTGAGTCCACATGTCACTGTGTCGTTTCTCCCAATGCAGTCTTATTTTGTAAGAGCTGTTTACATACCACAGGCTTTCATTCAGTCTAGACAATCTTCTATAAACTCAGAGCACTGATCTCCTCTCCTCTCAGAGCTGGTGGTTTGTTACAATTGAATCCAGTCTTCTATGAACTCGTGCTGAGCAGCACAGATCTCCCTGCTATATTTACGCACAGGAGCATTTAGGCATCGAGGCACAATTATGCTGTTTTCTGATTGTAGAAGCCCTGCAGTATTATTGTGTTTCTTCTGGCTGTGCAGAGTGAAATTGCTGTTGGTCCCTTACTTCGAGTGAGAGAGGCAGCCTAATGCTCCGTCTATGTTTGCATTAGGCACCGACGCACAATTCTGCTGTTTTCTGATTGTAAAAGCAGGTGCAGTGCCTCTGTGTTTCTGCTGGCTGTGCAGAGTGAAATTGTGTCAGTCCCTTACTTTGAGAGAGAGGCAGGAATGCTCGCTCTCGTGAATACGACCGGGGGCCAGACAGAATGTAAATTAGTAGAGCTGGCAGCCAATGAAATGAAAGTAGGAGGAATCCAACCGCCACTGGAGAACTGTGTTTACAGAAACAGAAGATAAGGGAGACAGTGAAAACAAGACAGCTTTGCTAATGACATCCAATTGCAAAGTTGCTTGTTTTCACTGTCCCCTTATTATGAAGACCATTTAATGAAATGATACAACCCCTTTAACTGTAGTAGCCAGTGTCAGGTAGCGGCTACCAAGGCAAATAAGATCTTGGGGTTTATTAAAAGAGGCATAGATGCACACAATGAGAATATCATTCTCCCATTATACAAATCCTTACTCCGATCACACTTGGAGTATCGTGTACCATTTTGGGCACCAGGACACAAGAAAGACATTTTAGAGCTTGATTCAAAGGTGGGCAACGAAAATAATGAATGAATGAACTACAGAACCCAGAAAGATTAACAAAATTATGGTTATTTAGTTTAGAGAAAAGATGGCTAACAAAATTTGTAAAAAAAAAAATTAAGGGTCAATTTGATCTATTTTTACCCAGGAATCTATGCAGAACAAGGGGGCACTCTCTACGTCTAGAGGAAACATAAACATAGAAAATAATTCTTTACTGTAAGAGTATTGAGATTGTGGATCTCACTGCCAGAGGAAATGGTCTCTCGCTTTTGTTGCTAAACTGTTTTTTTACGTTTTTTTGAGCTAAAATACTTTTTTTATGCATTTTGCTGCTAACAAAGTTATCTCTATTTTGTTGCTAAAAATACTTTTTTTTTTTTTACGGATTTTGGTGTTACAATTTTTTTTTTTAACGGATTTTGGTGCTAAAATCCTTTTTTACGCATTTTGCCCCTAAAATACTTTTTTACGGATTTTGGCGCTAAAATATATTTTTTAACAGCTTGTGCCGCAAATAAAGTTTTCTTGCTTATGTCGGTAAAAATACTTTTTTTAAGCTATTTTGTCGCTAAAATACGCGCTTTTACGTATTTTGTCGCTAAAATACGCGCTTTTACGTATTTTGTCGCTAAAATACGTGCTTTTACGTATTTTGTCGCTAAAATACGTGTTTTGCGTATTTTGACGCTAAAATACGGTTTTTTACGTATTTTGCCGCTAGAATACGTTTTTTGTTTTTCAATTTTTGCAGCTATTAAGCTTTTGTTGCAAAAAATAATTTTTTTATGATTGTGCTGCCTAAATTTTTTTTTGTTAACGGATTTTGACGCTAAAATAGGTTTTTTATAGATATTGGTGCTATTAAAGTTATCTCGGTTTTATTGCTAAAATGTTTTACAGATTTTGATGCTACAAAAGGTCTCGTCGCTAAAAATACTTTTTTTTTTTTTTTTTTTTTTACAGATTTTGGTGCTAATAACGTTATCTCGCTTTTGCAGCTAAATAAATTGTTTAACAGATTTTGGCGCTAAAAATCAATTTTTTTTTACAGATTTTGGTGCTAATGATATTTCGCTTTTGCTGCAAAAAATCCAGTTTTTTACAGATATTGGCGCTAAATCTGTTTTTTTTATGGATTTTGCCGCTAATAAATTTCTCACTTTTGCTGATAAATATGTTTGTTATGGATTTTAGCACCAATATCTGTAAATAAAAAAAAAAAAAAATTCCAACAAAAGCGAGAAAACGGCATCAGTGACAAAATCCGTAAGAAAAATATTTTAGCACCAAAATTCATTAAAAAAGCGGATTTTTAGCGTCAAAAGTGATTACTTTATTAGCGCCAAAATCTGCAAAACGATTACAAGATTACATATAAAGCAATAATGTGCTTTACATAGAATGGCGTTACATCCAGTGGCTTGATTTATGCATACATTAAAAACCAGACTTGAAGTTGAGCAAAAAAAAAATGCTCCAACAAATAGTTTTTTTCAGCAGCTTTTGACAGTACAAAAAAACTGTCTTATGAAAGTTTTTAGGATTTGGTTTTCAGGTCGTGTTTTTTTTTTTTTTTTTTCACTGCTGTGTAGACATAAGAATGTCTAAGAATGTGAGTTTCTTAATTATCCATGAGGAAAGCGTTTGCTGCTTTGTTTTCATAAACTGCTAATATGTGTTTAGAGGAGTATCTTTTATTTTATCATTCAGATTTTATTAGTGTTTTGAAAATGTGAAAATAGTACTGACCGTGAAATGGCTAAGGGCTAGGTTTTGCTTTTGCAACCATAATTTTATTATTTCAGTGCATCCAAACATGTCACACTTTCAGGATTCTGTCAGGATTAGGCATAGATTTCACAGCTAAATCCTGACAATCTGCTGACAAAGCTGTGAGTTAGCTCCATTTAAATTGTTAGATCCGCTCGCCTATCCAAAACAATCTTAACTTTAGATTGCTACTTTATATTTTCTGTAAAAGCTGCTGTAGATTTACCTATGATGTGTTATGCCATGTAAACAAGGCCCGTTTAAAAAAGAAAAATAAGTTCCATCTTGTGTATTCAGCTACCTATTTGTCTCTATGGTTATGGACTACAAATAATCTCTGTTAAATAGTATGTAAGAAGTAAAAGATGCATGGTTATTGCTGTCAAGAATAACTTTTTAATTCGATATTTTCAGACCATCAGTGTGGAGGCTTGTAAAGAACGCTTGCTGCTTTCTATTGTTGTCCCTGTGCTTGAAACCATGGCTTTGATGTTACGAAGAGGAGAACAGTTTCTAAGCAACCCTCATCATGTTACACTCTCCATGAGCACACTCCTGATTGTGCCACTTGAAACTGTTAAAGCTGAAGATTACTATAATATTTTCTTGGCCATACATGAAGTACTGTTTTCTGTACTACAGTGTCATCCAAAGGTATTATTTACATTTTGAATGCACATTGAATTGTAGTAGACATAGGCGGGGTTCACGCGGCTTATTCAAGCCGTAATTGCGAGACGGATTTCACCCGCAATTACGGCTTGAGTACGGGGCGGGGGCGGCTGCTCGCCGGCCCCATAGACATGCATTATCCACGGCGCGTATCCCAACGGGATAATGTGCATGTCTAGTTCTCTGTGAGAACTATGGATTACCGTAATGCCTGGCACGGATTTCAGCCGTACTGCAGCGCTGCTGGAATCTGTGCCCAAGATAAGCTGTGTGAACGGCCCCATAGAGCGTGTCCCCTGCTCCCTTTTCTCCAGTGCTGATCAGCTGTTTTGAAGTCACAAACAGCTGATCAGCAGGGAGGAGTCTGAACTTCCTTACTTAAAGGGGTTTTCTCACTACATTGATTCATCTCGCTTCAGTCCTGTTTTCTTGGTTTCACTTTGAATTCAGGGGCGTGTTTACTGGCTTCCACTAAGCTGCAGTAGAAGCCAGGTCTGTACCTATAACAACCAGTGCTGGCAGCCTATCAGGATAGATCAAACAGGTCTGTAGTTATAGCGACCAGAAGAGCTGATGCAACCCATACAAGAGGGGATATCTCAGAATAGGTAGAACACTGTTAATGGACATATATTGCAAAGTGACTTGTTTTTGCTAGATCTTTAACATAAAAAGCAATCTTTGTAGTGAGACAACCCCTTTAAAGTTATGCCATTTATTTTTAAACATCTGTGTGCCTAACTTTTTAGTAATAGAACATTAGAAAATAAAACCTCAAATGAAAATATTTAGCTTAAAATAGGCTGAAAAAAATAAAGGCTTTAGACTATGGCAGTGATTTAGTAAAATTGACATTTCAGCCAGTCTTAAACTGAAGGATATTGGAGTAAAGTATGCCTAACATATATTAACCCTTTACTGACATTTGCAGTATGTTTTCAGTGTAATATCAGTAAGAGTATACAGAGGGGCAGTTATTAGCTGGTAATAGCCATATGTGACAGGTAACGGCTGTTTAATCAATGATTAGGAAACAGATCCTTAATCTATTGTGGCCACTGAACCTTTGAAGTTTCCGCGTGTGCAAAGTCTACTAGGAGTGCCACAGTAGAACACTTTATGTATACGCAGTTTTGCTGTATTGCATAATAGTCTACAAGCAGCATCAGACTGGGCTACTTAGAACCCACTAGAGGAATTGATTTTAGGGGCCCACTTTGCCTCACTGTCTCCACCACTTGTACAGTGTCCCGCACGGTCTCGCTTCAACTTATACAGACCGATGTGATGACATAATCACACTAATCTGTAATTACACCAGGACACCCGTGGTGAAAATAAAAGGTCTAAAGATAAATGTCCTCCTCCCCGAATATCACATTTTATATACATAAAAATATATCAAAAGCTATAATACAAAGTACTGAGTATAAAACCACTAAATAATAGTTGTACAGTTACCAAATAACACCGCTCCATAAAACCAGAATCCCAAGGCTAAAATTACCAATAATTAAGACTAAATACTGCGACATCATGATCACATATCACCACCACATAGTGACTAAATACCACCACACCACGAACACGTCCCCATCACATAGTGACTGAATAATGCCACCACACTGACCACATATCACCCCACAGTGACTGAATACACACACTATGACCACATATCACCACTACATAATGACTGAATAAAACAGCCACACCATGACCACATAATGACTGAATAAAACAGCCACACCATGACCACATAATGACTGAATAAAACAGCCACACCATGACCACATAATGACTGAATAAAACAGCCACACCATGACCACATAATGACTGAATAATACCACAACACTATGACCACATATCACCACATAGTGACTGAATACTACCACATCATAACCCCATATTACCACCACATAGTAACTGAATCATACCTCCACACCATGAACACATATCACCATTCTAAAGAGACTGAACAATACTGTCACACCATTACTGACTTTAAACCATTATACTTTGCACACATATAAGTGATTACAGTTGAGGTACATTTAGTGACTCACAGGTGACGTTTCTCCGCTGAGTCGTTCACGTTCTCTTTTCTTCTCCATCCGTTCCACACCACCATGCGTACTTCTCCCGCCAACACTCATCCCTGAAGATTTGGACACACATTTTTTAGAATCCTCACTTTTCCAGCAACTCCTTACTTACAGGTATATACAGCCCCCCAGCAAGATATATATAAAAAATATATATAAATAATATAATAATATAATATAAATATATATATAATATATATTATTATTATAATAGTCCCCCCTCAGGCAGGTATGTATACATCCCGGGGCTGATGGGGGTAGATAATATATATTTTAAAATTATATACTTTATATATCGCCCCCACCTGATGTATATATATCTGCCTGAGGGGGGCTATGTATACATACCTGCCTGAGGGGGGCTATGTATATATACCTGCCTGAGGGGGGATATAGATATATATATATATATATATATATATATATAATACAGGCATCCCCGGTTTTTCACACGGGATAGGGACTGTAGGTTTGTTCTTAATTTGAAATTGTATTTAAGTTGGGAACATTTAAATTTTTTATTAAATGAAATTTCCCTTTTTTTTTTTTAAGTTTTGATAGTGCAGGGAACAGTTTTTTACATTTTTTTTTTGCTGTTTTTGGGGCCCTTTTTTTAAAAAAGTTCACCTAATTTCTGTATCTCAGTGCATTTTGGGCATGCGGGCATTTGGGTTATAAATGGGGAGTTTTTAAATGTCAGCCCACGCCCCAAAAGTCTCATTTTTGGTAACTAGGGGAATATGAAATTCGGAAACGATTAAGTGGGGGGACTGACTGAAAAAATAAAAAAAATAAAAATTTTATAAAATATATATTTTATTTTTTATTAATAAATATATAAAATAAAAATATAAAATATATATATTTTAAAATTTTTAAATATATATATATATTAAAAAATAAAAATAATAAAAACCATATATATTATAAAAATATATAAAAAAATATATATTCACATATAAAATATATATAAAAATAAAAATATAAAAAAAATATAAAAAAATAAAAATAAAAAATTAAAATATATAAAAAAAATAACACAATAAAAAAAAGGGGGGTTTTAAAAAACAATAAAAAAAAAACACAAAAAAATATAAAAAAAAAAAAACACCCCACAATAAAAAAAGAGAAAAAACCCCTCCCCCACATAATAAACCAAAAAAATAAAAAAAAAATAATAAAAAAATAATATATACGGGATAACCCAACACACAAAAACCAACAAAAAAACACCCCCCCCCCCCCCCCCGACCCCCCCCCCCCCCCCCGGGGGGTGGGTTTTTGTTTTGAAAATTGGGGTGTGGGGGGGCCCCCACGAAATAAAGCCCCACCTCATCGGGTGTGGGGTGTGTATATTTTGTTAAATAAAATTTGGGGGAAAAAAAATTTTTCCCCCCCCCTCCCCCCCCCCCCCCCGACTTGCTAACTTTTAATATAAATATATAAAATCATAAATATAAATAAAAATATATAAATATATATTTTCAAAAAATAATAAAAATTATAAAAACAAAAATATATTTTAAAAATATATAATTTAAAATAAAAAAAATTATAAATAAATAAAAACCTAAAAAAAAATAAAATCAAAAAAATAAAAAATCAAAAATTTACCCCAAATATATATCTTTAAACATTATTATTGAAAAATGGAAGAAACGTTACATATTCAATACAAATGACACCATGTATTTAAAAGAACTTTAAATTTAAACACAAAATTTTTTCCCTAATGAGAAACAAACGCGGGATACAGAAAAACAAAAATTTTTGAGGTGAACTGATACAATGAAGTACATTATAAAACTTATAAAAAAACAAAATTTTGGGAAAAATAAACCCAAAACGACATATGCCCCAATAAAAAAGTACAAAAAAAGAGCACTAGCGGGCACCCCAAAAGGTGAGGGGAAAGTTGAGCTTACAAAAATTGAGAGTTGAAAATATTTCGAAAAAAATTAAAACCATAACTCCCAAAACTTTTTCTTTCCCCCTTTTTTTGGCAAAAGGGTTTGGGAATCAACAAAATTTAAATTTTACAAGAACAATTAAAAAATTTAAAACGTCTTTAAATTTCCTTCGATAGGGGAAGGGGGAAGATTAATCTTTTCCAATTTTTTTTGCGCAATCGCTGTTCCTTTGCTTTCGATAAGAAAAAAGGAAAAAAAAAAAGTTCTATACAGGGTGGGAAAGTCTTAAACCCAAAATTTTGGTTAAAAGGGGTTTCCAAATTTCCCCGGTTTAAGGGTAATGGGGATATGCAAAATTTTGGGGCAAAAGCAGGATATCAGGCCAAAAAAAACTTAAAAATTGGGAAAAAACCCCACCATAAAAAAGTATTGTCTCCTGTTGCCCCACCAAACTTGCCTTTTCCCAAAACAAATTTGGGGGAACCGCATATATATGGGCCCCAAAACTAAGGGGGGGAGGCCAAAAAATACCATCGAAGCGGGAAATTTTTTGCAATTCTCTATTTTGGTCCCAAAAAACATTTAGTTTATTTTAAAGGGGGAACCCCCGGGGTAAGCCCTGATTCCATTGGTCCAGGGGAAAAAAAAAAGTTAAGTTCACCTTCCCCCTTTTTAAACAAAGGAAGAAAATTTTTTCCCGAAACTAAACAGCCCTCATTAAACATCTGAAAAAATCAGGAGGGGACCTTTTTCCCCTATCCTTTTTTTTTTTTGGCCTAAAAGGTTTTTAAAAAACATTTTGGGGGGGAGGAGTGGGAAAAGGGCCAGGGTTTATTCCTTGTAAAATGTTTGGGTTTTTAAAAATATTGGGGAAAAAAAAGGGATTTTTTGGGAATGAAAGGTCGCCGATAATTCAAAAAGGAGCAAAGAGTAAAGGGGTTAAAAAAGACCTGGCCCCGCGTGGATACGTTAAACAATTCCCAAGGGGGTGAAAAGAAAAGGGTTTGTATTTCCAAAAAATTAATCGGGATAAAGGTGGCACTCTTGTTTACAAAAGGAAACCAAGAATTTTTAAATACACAGTAGGGAAAACCAAAGGGGAAACAGGGCTGATAGAGATTTTAAAGTAGTTTGGGGGAAAAGGCCACCCAAAATGCGCAAAAATTGGTGATGTCCCAACTAGACGGGGTGTAAAGGACCTAGATTCTAAATTTAACACAATGTATTTTTCAACGAGGGGTTTCCAAAGAAAAAATTGCTTGTTCCAAAAAATATTGCAGCATTCTATACAACCAAAATTTGGGAAAAACCAAGGGCCCCCCGCTATAAATAAAGAACAAAAAACCTTTTTTTAAACCTCCGGGCCCCCACCAATTTTCCCTATGAATGGGAGATAACATGGAATTGTAAAATTTTTTTTCGAAAAAAGGTAGTGGAACTAAATAGGGGGGTTGTTCTGCTTAAAAGGTTTTAAAAATTTTGGGGGAAGGGAAAATTTTGGGAGCAAATTTATCCTAGCTACCAAAAAAGTTAAGGGCTAATAACGTTTTTATTTTAGACTTTTCCAAAAAAATCATTTTGACTGAAAAAATTTTTAATTTTCCCTTTGAAATGGAAAAAGCAAAAACCTTAATTCCCAAAAAGGTGACAGGGGAACAGACCAAAAATAAAAACCCAAAAAGGGAAATCAGTTGAAAGTTTTTGGAGAGCAGCATTGGTTACGGGGGAAAAGAACCGATTTGAAGTTTTTACTTATAAAAATTATAGAAGATAAAATCTATCTAAGGTACCAAAAATTTCTGTGAAAAATTAAAGGGGAAAGAGAGCATCCCTGACGAGTTCCATTAATGATGTCAATTGAAACTGAGAGAAATCCAGATGTGAGTACCTGCCCCAATGGAGAAGTATATAAAGCCATAACTGCCTCCAGAAGGAAGCCAGAAAAGCCAAAATATTCCAACACAGAGCGGATGTACGACCAATTCACCCGGTCGAATGCTTTCTCCGCATCGATTGATAAAAGAACTATATTTTCAGTAGAGGAGCCAGCAATTTGGACCAAATCCCACTTGGTCATTATGAACCAAGGAAGGCAAGACCGTATTAATCCGTAAAGCTATAATTTTGGCATAGAACTTTATATCGGTATTCAATAACTAAATGGGTCTATAATTGGCTGGATGATCTAAGGGTTTGCCGGGTTTGGGAATGGTAGTAATAATAGCCTTAAATAGCTCCCTCAGTGGTTTCCCTCCAGAGGCAATGTCGTTACATAGGGAGGTAAGATGACCAGAAAGGGTATCCAGGAACAGTTGGTAAGACTCGTTGGAGAGTCCATCTGGACCGGGCGCCTTATTAGATTTGCTAATATGAACAACTTTTTGGATTTCAGTTTTGGAGAAGGGCTAATTTAGTTCTTTCAGCTGCAAAGGCGTTAAGGAAGGAAGCTTGATGGATCGGAGAAAATCGTTTGTCTGCTGCAGTCGGCGCATTTATTTTCTCTGAAGAACTAAATTTATAGCTTTAGAATAAAACTGAAAAAATTATTGGGCTATCTTATGGGTTTTTTAAATTTTGGAACCGGATTGGACATTGGTGGGGATTTTGGAGAACGTTTGGGGTTTTAATCCTTTTGGCCAATTTTTTATGGTTTTCCTCCTTGAAAATAGTTTTCCGCTTTTTTTAAATAAATGGAACCCTATTTCGGGAGTATATGTATCTAAGTTTATTTTTAAATTCGCAACGTTCTTTTTTTGGCGGGGGAAGCTTTTTTTTTAAATTCCAGTCCACTTCCCCAAAGGGTCAGAGAGTATTTCACCCAGAAGTTTTTGCCGTTTTTTTTTCTTTCTGGCAAAATTGGCTAAAAATCCCCCAATGCTTTATGACGCATAAAAACAGTGCTAGGGAGAGACTGATGCAACTTTTATATCAAAAAAGGTCTAAGTTTGAATAAAAATTAAGTTGTCGGGGGGTTTTAAGAAGGTAATTATTGAGACGCCAGGGGATTTTTTGAAAAGTAGGTTTTTGAGTTTTCTATCACAAAACTACAAAGCATGGTCTCCCCATGTTATGTGCCATATTTTAGGATATAAGCTAAATACAATTTTTTTCCCGTCAAAAAAAGTAAATACGAGATAAAATTTTTTTTTAGATGTAGAAAAAAAAGGAAAAGGGTCTCTTTCAGATGTGAAAGTAGCCCACACATCATGTAATTTTTCCTCGAAAATTGGTTGATTTAGATCTCTGACAATTTCCCTACTCTAGATCTTTAATCATTGCAAACCAATAATTAAGCCCCACACAGGTTTTAACCCTCCCTTTCCACATCTTTGTTGTCTATAATCTTCTTAAGAAAGGGAATTTGCTTATTGTTAGGGGCATATACAGTCGTCCGTGTATAAGGTTTAGAATTTATAGTACAAACTAGGATAATGAAACGTCCTTTCGGATCAATAATGCATTGTTGGAGAGAGAAAGAAATAGAATTCTTAATCAAAATCGCCACTCCAGCCCTCTTTTTTAAATGAATGGGCTTGGAAGATTTATGGGAAATGTCTGTGTTGCAATCAAAATGCCCCAATAGGTAAAGTGAGTCTTTTGGGGAGACAATAACACCGTTTTTTGTTTTAAATTATACCCCCAAGCAAAAGCTTTTAAAAGGAGGTTAAATTTCCCCTAAATTATGGGTAAGAAATTTAATCGACATTTATATCTGAGAAAACCGGGCCGCATAGGTAAATTTAAAGTGGACCGCTCTCATAAAATAGTGATAACCATAGCCGATGGAACAAAGACATAGACCAACAAGAGAAGAAAACACATGGATATTGAAGGTTACAAAAAATAAACAGGAATAAAAGAACCATAGTTATTCCTAAAAAGGAAAAATTAACGCGGGCAAGTCCTGCCACAAACCTACAAGAGAAAAAGAACTTGAACAGTTACTTTGTCAGAAAAAAGGAGGCGCTCTCCCGACTTGGCTCTCATAATAGAACTAGAGAGGGACTGAACAAAAGAGTCATTCGTGTCTACGAGATTTCGATCGTGTGGTTTTATCAGACCACAGAGGTGTGATCATTTCAGTGCAGACATGTTTCTTCCGAGCAGGGCTTTGGTCCCCGGAAGAGATGTGATTCCAAGCCTTCAGAAAAGTCAAAGTTTTTCCCTCGGGGGATTGCAAATAAATTTTGTGTACCATCTCTGGTAACAATTAGCTTGACCGGGAAGCCCCATCAAACGGGTTTTTCCTTTTAAAAGTAAGATCTTGGTGTATAATTGCAACTCCTTCCTCCTTAGCATCGTTGCCGCAGACAGATCAGGGAATATAGAAATAGCCTGAAAGCGGGCAGGAAGATTATCGGTTTTGCGAAGAGAGCGCAGGAATTCCTCTTTGATGTTGAAAAAGTGGATCCTGGCAATGGGGTCTCTTGGAACTTGAGATGGGAGGTTTTCCGGTTTGGGTATGCGGTGTATTCAGTCAATAACCAGTTCCTGAATGGAGGCGTTTGGTAGCACCAAAGGGCATGAGATCAAAATAGGGGTTCAGTGATCGGAGGCCAGACCTGGTATTCCCGGTTCTGACCTTGTTCCGACCGAACGATCTTCCAGGTCGTTACTTAATTTGAAAACCTGTTTCCTCTCTTTAGCGACCATTGGGATCTATTAGATTTATTGTGAGATTTAGCAAAAACTGACTTTTCCCTTCAATATGATCAGTCCCAAAAACAGATTGAAATGTCCTGTTCAGAACCAGAGATTTTTCATTGGGTAAAAGAAGTTCTGAAGGGGGAGAACGTTGGAAGAAAGTTGTTTGAGGTTTGAATATCCCAAAAGGATCTTGTTCCCGGCCACGATACAGTCTCGTGAAAGAAACGGGAGGGTAAAAAATTGGAGCCCCCTTGTAGCTGGTTGAGAAGCTTGAGATGAAGAGAAAAATTCTGGGAGTTTAGTAGGTTTTGTCTTTTTTGGATTTTTCTTTGAGGTACCTCCCATTATAATGAAGATGTAACAGAGTAATAAGGCTTGTGCATGTACCAATGGAGGTATTTGTATATATAGATTTTTTTATTTATTTATCTATTTATTTTTTAGTTATTTTCTATTTTTTTTTTTGGACTACTCATTCTGCTCCCCCAGGACTTTGCAAAATCAAGGAGGTCTGTAATTCCACTAAGCTGTTGCTTGTAACAAAAAGGGCTGATGGACTCGAGTATATATCACTGTTTAGAAGAGCACCAGCAAGGTGCTTAGGTATATATTGGAGAGTTAGGATTCTTATGTGGGTTGAGACCCCACCAACACAGGGGCGTTTGCAGAGGTTTAATAAGTACCCCTGAAGTAGAATGCCGTTTGATTCAGGCAGTGTATATTTAGTGTCCACTGTTCAGGGTGGGAGGCAAATCAGCTTGCATAAAGAAAGCCTTTAAACAGGTGTGGGGCCCTCCTTTGTGACAGTCTAGGGTATGTACGGGCAGTGGATGCACTGAATCTTGTGGAGTAAGCAGGATTAAGAGGTCACCCCAGGGGGAGGATTTCCCCACATAGCCGCTCCAGAACCCTCTCGCCCAAAAAAGCAATTAAAAGTACAGGCTGGGCTCCACTACTCAGCGCAAACCCCACGGTGCTGCGAGTGAGATCAGCAGCGATGTGTGGGGGCAGGGGTGAGCGCCGGCAGTTCCCTCGGGGCTGCGAACGGCAGCAGCTGCGGTATATAGCGGCGGAGGTGAGTGCCAACAGTTCCTTGAGCATAGCTACATGCATGTACAGTGGTGGGGTGAGCGCCGGGGAAAAAGCCCCGGGCTGTAACGCTCGGGGCAGGGACCCGGTCTGGGGGAGGGATGCTCTCCAAAAATCTGTGCGCCAAGAGCTTACTTGCCCCCCCCAAAAAGCGATCACATCTCACAGCTTTCTCCAAGTAAAAAAGACAGGTGCGGTGCAGCTCTTTAATGGGTTAAATTATATAAAATATAATTTTAAAATAATTATAAATTATATATATTAAAATATATAAGGGGTAATTCACTCTTGCACCTTAATTCTTTCTAAGTGTCGTGGATTTTTCTTATTTTTTTTTATATAAGATATAAAATATATATATATATAATAATATATATATATTTTAAATATAATATATATATTAAAAAAAAAAATCCACGACACTCTAGAAAGAATTAAAGGTGAAAGAGTGAATTATTCCTCCATACCAGAAAAAGCGACGTTTCTGCTCCCTCCCTTTGCTTGGCAAAGGCTCCGTGAGGGAGCAGAAACGTCGCTTTTTCTGATATGGAGGAATAAATCACTCTTACACCTTGAATTCTTTCTGGAGTGCCGTGGATTTTTCTTATTTTTATAAGAAGTACATCCTGACTTTTTTCTTTTTCTTTTTTATAATTTATTTATTCTTTATATATATATATATATATAATATTTTATATATATATATATATATATATATATATATATATATATATGTGTATATATATATATATATTATATATATATTTTGTATAATGTATATGTGTGTATATATATATATATATATATATATATATATATTATATATATATATATAAAGAGTGCTGCTTTTTTTCTACGCGTGCGCGCGGGCTTTTGTGTGTGTGTGTAATGTATACATATATATATATATATATATTATATATATATATATATATATATATATATACACACACTCACCGGCCCACTTTATTAAGGTACACCTGTCCAACTGCTCGTTAACACTTAATTTCTAATCAGCCAATCACATGGCGGCAACTCAGTGCATTTAGGCATGTAGACATGGTCAAGACAATCTCCTGCAGTTCAAACCGAGCATCAGTTTTGGGAAGAAAGGTGATTTGAGTGCCTTTGAACGTGGCACGGTTGATGGTGCCAGAAGGGGCTGGTCTGAGTATTTCAGAAACTGCTGATCTCCTGGGATTTTCACGCACAACCATCTCTAGGGTTTACAGAGAATGGTCCGAAAAAGAAAAAACATCCAGTGAGCGGCAGTCCTGTGGGCGGAAATGCCTTGTTGATGCCAGAGGTCAAAGGAGAAAGGGCAGACTGGTTCGAGCTGATAGAAAGGCAACAGTGACTCAAATAGCCACCCGTTACAACCAAGGTAGGCAGAAGAGCATCTCTGAACACACAGTACGGCGAACTTTGAGGCAGATGGGCTACAGCAGCAGAAGACCACACGGGTGCCATCCTTTCAGCTAAGAACAGGAAACTGAGGCTCCAATTTGCCCAAGCTCATCGAAATTGGACAGTAGAAGATTGGAAAAACGTTGCCTGGTCTGATGAGTCTCGATTTCTGCTGCGACATTCGGATGGTAGGGTCAGAATTTGGCGTCAACAACATGAAAGCATGGATCCATCCTGCCTTGTATCAACGGTTCAGGCTGGTGGTGGTGGTGTCATGGTGTGGGGAATATTTTCTTGGCACTCTTTGGGCCCCTTGGTATCAATTGAGCATCGTTGCAACACCTTGTGGAATCTATGCCACGAAGAATTGAGGCAGTTCTGAAGGCAAAAGGGGGTCCAACCCGTTACTAGCATGGTGTACCTAATAAAGTGGCCGGTGAGTGTATATATACACACACACATGTAGAAAAAAAGCAGCACTTGGCAAAGGCTCCGTGAGGGAGCAGAGACATAGCTTTTTTATGGTTTGGATGAATAAATCAATCTTGCACCTTTAATTCTTTCTGGAGTGCCGTGGATTGTTCTTATTTTATATTAGAAGTACATACTGACTTTTTTCTTTTTACTTTTCATATTTTTTTTAAAGTGCTGTTTTTTTCTGTGTACGTATGTATGTATATGTGTGTGTGTATATATCTATATATGTACATACACATATATATATGTACATACACACATATATATGTACATACACACATATATATGTACATACACACATATATATGTCTACCCCAAAATTATATTTTTCTTACCACTATATATGTACATAAAATATATATTTATATTAAATAAATCATATATTATTTTTGTGTGTGTGTTTTTTAATATGTGGTGTTATATTTAATATTTATATATATTTGTGGGTGTGGGTGTTATATATATATATATATTGTGTGTGTATATATATATAGGGTTTTGTATAATTTTTTATTTTTTTTGTGTGTATATATATTTTTTATATATATTTATATATAAAATTGTGATATTATATTATAAAAATTTTATTTTTGGTATATATTTTTTTATATATATATATATATTGTGTGTTAATTATATATATTATATATATATTGTGTTTTTAAATATATTAAAATTATATATTATATATGTGTGTTATATTTTATATATATTATTTTTGTGTGTTATTATATATTATTATATATGGTGTGTTTTTATTATATTATATGTGTGGGTTTATATATATAATATTGTTTTGTGTTTTTTATAATAGTTGATATATATAAAAATATTATATATATTTTTATATATTATTGTGTGTTTAATATTTGTGTGGTTATTTATATGTGTGTGTATTATATATTTGTGTGTGTGTTTTTTTTTATATGGTGTGTGTATAAAATATATTGTGTGTGTATATTATTTATGTGTGTGTTTTATAATATATTGTTTGTTTTAAAATTTTAGTTATATGTATGTATATATAATATGTATATATGTATGTATATATTATGTATATTGAAATGTATATTTACATATGTATTTATGTTGTATATATCATATGTATTAGTATGTATATTACTATGTATGTATAATATTATGTATACATTGATGTATACTATGTATGATTATGTATGTTCGTTATTTTTGTATACTATGTTGTTATATTTTGTATATGTATATGTATGTATTATTTTGTATGTATATATAATGTATGTTATTTATATGTTGTATATAATGTATGTATTATATGTATTTATATATGTATGTATTTTATGTTGTTTTATATTTATGTATGTATTATATTGTTGATTTATATGTTGTTTTTATAGTATGTATATATTAATTTTAAATTATATTTAGTATGTATATTGTTGTATTATTGTAGTATGTATGTATAGTATGTATGTGTATTTTATATATATATGTTGTGTGTTATTATGTAGGTTTGTTATATATATATATGTATGTGTTATACAATTTGTTTTATATATTTTTTATTTATTTTATTTGTATGTGTTTATATTATTTATTTTTTATATATATGAAATTGTATTTTATATATATATATTATTATTTTTTATATTTTTTTATATATTTTAGTGTTTTAATATATATATTATATGTGTTATAATTATTTTTATATATTATATTGTATGTTATTTATATATATATGTATGTGTTTATATTATTATTTATGTGTATTATTTTATATATTATTTTATATATATTATTGTAGTTTATATATATATTTGTTTGTGAAAATGTATGTGTATATATTTATATATATTTATATATGTTTGTGTTTTTTTATTTTATATTGTTTTTATAAATATTTATATTTTTTTATATTTATATATATTTTAATTATATTGTTAATAGATATTTTATTATTATTTTTAAATATATATTATATATTTTTGTGTTTATTATATTTTTTAGTGTTATATATATTTATTAATATTTTGTATTTTTAATATATATGTAGTTTTAAAATTTTTAATTTTTGTGTTATATATATATATTTATTATGTTTTATATTTTATATATTATTTTTTTATATTTATAATATATATTATTTATTTTGTTGTTTTTATTATTTTTTTTATGTTTTTTTTATATTTTTTTAATTTATTTGATGGTTGTTTATTTATTTGGGTATGTTGTGATTTATTTTTATATATTTATTTGTTGGTTGTATGGGTGTTTATTTTATGTATGTGTATTTTTTTAAAATTTTATTATTTTTGTTTTTAGTTTGTGTTATATTATTTATTGTATGTGTTTTATTATATTTATTTTGTATTTGTATAAAATTAGATTATATATTTTATTTTATTGTATATTGTTGTGTAATTTTATATAATATTGTATGTGTATTTTAAAATTTTTTATATTTTTATATATTTTTTTATTATTATATATATATTATATAATGATTATTATGTATGGTTATTTATGTATGTGTATATTTTTTTTTTTAAATTTTTTATATTAATTTTGGGTTTTTTATTATGTTTGTTTTTTATTTATATTGTATGTGTAAAATTTATTTTTTTTTGTATGTGTTTTATATTATATATGTTGTTTTAAAAAAAATTTTATATGTATGTGTATTTATATATATAGTATGGTATAATATATATAATTTTTTGTGTATATTTTAAAATTTATATATATATGTATGTGTATATTATATATATATATATTTTTTGGTATATTTATATATTATATATTATGTATGTGTTTTATATATTTTTATATATGTTGGATATATTTAATTTATGTGTTATAATATATATATTTTATGATGTTTTATTTTTATATATATATATGTTGTGTTATATATATATATAATGTTGTGTATATATTTTTTTTGTATGTGTATAATATATTTTGTATGGTGTATATATATTTTTTGTATGTGTATATATATTTTTTATTTTTTATATAGTATGTTTTTATATATGTATTTTATATTATATGTATGTGTAAATTTATGTATGTTATATTTTTGTAGTTATAATTGTATTTTAATATATATGTTGTATAATATTTTATATTTTTATGTATGTATTTTATATGTATATATATATGTTGTTTATTTTATGTTTTATTAAAATGTATGTATATTTTTTATGAATTTTTATTGTTGTATTATATGTTTTTTATATATGTATATTATGTTGGTATATATAGTATGTATAAAATTTTTATGTTATATATGTATTTGTAATTATTATGTGTATTATTTATTGTGTTATATATGTTGTGTATAATAGTATGGGGTGTTATATATATATGTGTGTGTAGTTATATGTGTGTGTATGTTATTGTGTGTTATATATTTGTTGTGTATATATATATTGTGTGTATATAATTTGTGTGGTGTTTTTATATATGTTGTTTTATATATTGTTTATATAAAAATTGTGTATATATATATGTGTTATTATTTTTTTGGGGTTTATTTTATGTGTGTATATTTGTGTGTATATTATGTTGTATATTATGTTTTTATTTTTTTTATGTATTTATATGTTTTTGTATTATATGTTTTTGTATATATATATGTGTGTGTGTATATTATATGTGTGTGTGTATATATTTATGTGTGTGTATTATGTGTGTGTATATATATTGTGTTTTATATATTATATATTTAGGTGTTTAATATATGTGTAATATATGGAAAATTTTATATGTAGTATTATGTAATGATGTATTATATATAGTAATATATATAGCCCCACCACCCCCAAGTGGGCGGGTTTTACAGTTCCTGAAAAAACTCTGGGCTGTCTTGCATGAACTGCCGCTTGAGATCTCCCCAGGGGGTAAATGTTTGAGGTAGGGCGGAGATGGCCACTTTAAACCTTAATTTGTTCTGCTGTAGCCAATGACGGTCGATTTGGGCCCTTATGTTTTGGATCGTTGTCATGTTGGAACACCCAAAGTATGTCCCATGGCAGCTTCAGGTGTGATGCAAAAATTTACCTCCGTATTTTCTTTATAACGTGTGCATTCTCTTTCCTTTTAAACCCTTGCCAAGTTTCCTGTGCCTTTGTTGCTCACATATCCCTCAAAACATCAGCGATCTACCTCCGTGCTTTACAGTAGGAATGGTGTACCCTTCATCACAGGTCTTGTTGACGCCTTTCCAAATGTAACGTTTATGGTTGTGGCCAAAAAGTTCTAAGTTTTGAGGCTTGTCTGTGCTCTTTGGCGTATTGTAGGTGAGATAATTAGTGGCATTTGCTCAGTAATGGCGACTCAACCATGCAGCCCATTTTTCTTCAAGTGCCTCCTTATTGTGCATCTTGAAACTTCTACACAGCTAGTTTTCAAAGAGTCCTGAATTTTTGCTGATGATGTTTGTGGGTTTTTCTTTGTATCCCGAACAATTTTCCTGGCCGAAATTTTTGTTGTTCTACCTGATTGTGGTTTGGTTTTTACAGAGCCTCTGATTTTCCATTTATTAATCACAGTTTGAAATCACTTGCTTCTGGTTCAGAGTTCTCATGCTTCATGGTGGCAGAGTTCTCCGCTCCAGGCTGCACAAGCTCCTTGTAACCACCACCTTCATTGGTGTAATTGCTGTTATACACACAGCCTGAACTAATGAAGCAAGTGTGAATCACAAGGCATTACTTGAAAGGAGCTGAGAAGCGCCCTCTTATGGATGTAACAAATCCTCAACTTGCTTTTGACCCACTGGATCTTTGGAAAGCAAGAAGGAATTTTTTTTCCAAACAGCTTTACTCATCTGTAGACAGCTCGTTTTGGGGTGTTTGCCCCTCGTCAGTACAGAGCAGAGCGATGCTAGCTTGGCTGAGTGGGAGGCAATGAGTAGTTCAGAAAGGGAAGATCTCTCCTTAGGGAGAGCACCTATATAGGTGCATCGCTCTGCTCTGCTCCTTCTTGCTATTCAAAGATCTAGTGGGTCAAAAAACAAAGGGTAGTAATTAACGGTACATACTCAGACTGGATCGCTGTTACTAGTGGGGTACCACAAGGGTCAGTATTGGGCTCTATCCTCTTCAACATTTTCATTAATGATCTTACACAGGGTTACACAGTAGATATCGATTCTTTGCAGACGATACTAAGCTCTGTAAAGTAATCAACACAATAGAGGATAATGTGTTAATACAAAGGGATCTGGATAAGTTGGAGGCCTGGGCAGGGAAATGGCAGATGAGGTTTAATACAGATAAATGCAAAGTTATGCACATGGGGAAGAGAAATCCATTACATGGAGAAGGACTTGGGAATCCTTGTGGACAGTAAACTTAATTGTAGCAGCCAGTGTCAGACAGCAGCTGCTAAGGCAAATAGGATCATGGGGTGCATTAAAAGGGGCATAGATGCACATGATGAGAACAGTATTCTTCATTATACAAGTCACTGGTTAGACCACACATGGAATATTGTGTACAGTTTTGGGCACCAGTGCACAGGAAAGACATTGTAGAGCTTGAACTGGTACAAAGGCGGGCAACAAAAATAATAAAAGGACTGGGTGGACTACAGTACCCAGAAAAATTAGCAAGATTAGGGTTATTTAGTTTAGCGAAAAGACGGCTTCGCGGGGACATAATAAATATGTTTAAATACATCAAAGGTCAATATAGAGATCTCTCCCAAGATTTATTTATACACAGGGCTGTATCTAGAACAAGGGGGCATCCTTTACGTCTTGAGGAACGAAAGTTTCTACATAAACATAGAAAGGGATTATTTACTGTAAGAGCAGTGAGACTATGGAATTCTCTGCCAGAGGGACTTGTCATGGTGAATTCAATAACGGAGGTCAAAAATGGTTTGGATGCATTTCTGGAGCGTAATAACATAACAAGTTATAGTGTCTAGGATTCAGGAGAGGGGTCATTGATCCAGGGATTTTTCCGATTGCCAGATTGGAGTCGGGAAGGAATTTTTCCCTACAATGAGGACAATTGGCTTCTACCTCATTGGGGGTTTTTGCCTTCCTCTGGATCAGCACCTTAGCACAACAGGCTGAACTGGATGGACGTCTTGTCTTTTTTCGGCCTTACAAACTATGAAACTGTGAAAAGCAAGTTGAGGATTAGTTACATCCAAAAGAGGGCGCTAGAGCTTCTCAGCTCCTTTCCCATAATGCCTTGTGATATGCAGATGCTTCGTGGAGTGCAAAAAGTCAATTTCGAATCTCCACACACCTATATAGGGGCTCTCCCTAAGGAGAGATCTTCCCTTTCTGAAGCAAGTGTGAGAAATGCTCTCTGCCCCCTCTCTCCCCCTTCTGTTATCAGGCAGGAGATACAGCAGTCTGTATAAGGCTGTTATATGGGGGGAGAGTGAAGTTACTTAGTACATAGAACCAGGGCCGTTCCTAGAGGCGGGCGATCGCCGCTCACCCGAGGGGGGCGCAACCTGCCTCGCCCGCCTGAAGGGTCGACTGTTTTGTAACAGTCACGCAGAGCCAGCAGCTGCTGGTAGGAGGAGGAGGCGGGACAGATTGTTCCCGTCTTGACTCCTCCCCTGGATCAGTGTCGCAGGGGACGCACAGCTTTCACAGCACTCCCTGCGATGCTGGGACTCCTCGGTCGGCAGCTCTGCTGCCGAGGAGATCCCTGGGAGCTGCGTGACAGTGTAAGCAGCGTGATGACGTCACGCTGCTTACACAGCTCAGCAGCTCCGGACCGGGACGCGCGGACCGAGGTGAGTACTTTTTTGTTATTTTATAATTACTTACAGGGGCATCACTGGCTACAAGGGGGGCATCTACTGGCTACAAGGGGGGCATCTACTGGCTACAAGGGGGGCATCTACTGGCTACAAGGGGGCATCTACTGGCTACAAGGGGGGCATCTACTGGCTACAAGGGTGGCATCTACTGGCTACAAGGGGGGCGTCGCTGGCTCAAGGGGGCGTCGCTGGCTACAAGGGGCGTCGCTGGCTACAAGGGGGGTGTCGCTGGCTACAAGGGGGGGTCGCTGGCTACCAGGGGGGGGTCGCTGGCTAAAAGGGGGGGGTCGCTGGCTACAAGGGGGCGTCGCTGGCTACAAGGGAGCATCTACTGGCTACAGGGGGCATCAACGGGCTACAGGGGGGAATCTACTGGCTACAGGGGGGCATCTACTGGCTACAGGGGGGCATCTACTGGCTACAGGGGGTATCCACTGGGTACAGGGGGTATCAACTGGGTACAGGGGGCATATTACGTGGCTACCATATGAGGTGCTATAGATGGGGAGTTTGTGTAGAGATAAGGAAATTGGGTAGAGAAGTGCTGATAAATTGAGGAGTCTTTTGTTTTGTAAATTTTACAGTGAAGAGTCGGGAGTAGTCGTCATGGCGTCTGGGACGGATGGAGAAGAAGAGAAAGAGACCAACTCTTCAGAGACGTCACCTGTGAGCCCACTAGATATAACTTTACTGAAAATCATTTTATGTCTGCAGAGCCTATGTACAGCTGGTATCCTCCACTGTATGGTCACTGAAAAGCCGGTAATATTGGTTGAAATATAATGGTTTTATTCAGAAATGGTAAAGTTTGTATTATTCAGTCACTTTATGGTGGTGATATGTGTTTCATGGTGGGGTGTGGTATTATTGGGTTTCACTGTGTGCTAGTGATATGTGGTCTTGGGATTCTGGTTGGTGTAGCAGTGTTATTTGGTAACTGTATGACTATTATTTAGTAATTTTATATGTAGCAGATTGTGGTAAAGCTTTTTGTATATTTTGGCTTTGGCTTATGGTGATGCAATGTGGCACCATATGTTACGGGGGGGGGGGGGGGGTTGGCGGGCGAAATTTATTCACCTCGCCCTGAGTGAAATTTAGCCTAGGAATGGCGCTGCATAGAACTATCACTGGAGAGCCATCACATAGGGCTGTCCCAGCTTCTCTCTTATGCATCAATATTGGACTGAAAATAACTCCTCCTTGGAGACTCTCAACCATTTTAATTATCTCTTTTATTCCATTACGAATCAACATATGCTAGAGCAATGGGCATCAATACATAACTTCAGCGTATTCTCTTACTGCGGTAGAGGATTTCAATGCAGTTAATTAGCAGGAACGTTCACAGCCTTCTCTTGGCTAATCCTTATCCCTTTTAACTGCGCAAGTATAGACTCCTCTTATATGTAAACAGCCGTAACATGCGTGCTGATGGATACAATGTATCTCGGGCAGAACTCACTGAGTCCTCTCGTGAATGGTAGGAGGTTACTGAACCAGCTTCTCTTTTACACACACAAACACACACACACCTCGATTCTCACAGCTCAGAGAAGAGTAAACACAAAGTATGCAGGCAGCCAATCACAGCGTTTACCATCTGGGGGCGTGTCCCAACAGGCTGAATGAAATGTCAGCCAGCCAATCTCAGAAAAGGGGGCGTGTCCCGACAGCAGCTGCAGAAATAGCTGTAGATGCAGTTTAGCTCATATCTACAATACTAAGTGACTTAGGTATCGCAAACCAATTACAAGTGCTTATTTTTACTGTCCCCATCATTAGAGACATGATCTTTGCAGCGAGAAAACCCCTTTTAGGTTTGGACACACAACAGGGCAAAACAGGAAATGAACATCCTGAGGCTTTCTACTGTGCTTATTTTTTTTTTTTTTATTTTTTTTTTTAAATAAGAGGCACTGAGATTAGAACACTAGAAACCTTCCACTATTGACCTCATTTTAAAAACTCCACCACTAAACAGTAATTTTTTTGGCTGTAGCGGACATGGGACAGAAATTTTTTTTTCAACTTTTTATTAGCAAGTTTTAAAAAATTTTTGGCTTTTTGACCCCCTGTGTGTGTAGAGGGTGGAGGAGAAGAGGACAGTACTAGCCAGAAGTGTATTGAGAGGGTGTTGAATAGAACACACTTGTGTTTCATTTGTTATGTAACAGTGTGTTCCACTAAAAATTTTTTTTATAGTTGGCCCCTCCTAGAGGGGTGACCCTCAAAATTTCTCTTTTTATGAAAAAACCCCTTGGGAGCAAACCAATGAGGGGATTAAAATGTGAATTAGCTGAATTGTTATAAGACAAACGTTACTGGCCCAATCAAATTTATTTTTTGGGAAAATTTATATTGTTTTCAGTGGGGGGGATTGGTTTTAAAATAAAACACATTCAAGGGGGATCTTTTTTCCCCCTAAATTTTAAAAAATTACAAATTTTTAATTCACTTTTTGGGGGCCCCGGCTTTGAAAAAATTTAAAAGTTTTTAACCAAATAATTTTTTCCCCAAAATTCTTTTAAATTCGTGTTTTTAAAGTATTTCTAAAAATTTTGGGTTTATAAATTATGCCATCTTTAAAAATGCCTTAAAAAAGCAGAAAGTGATGATTTTTTTGGGCTAGATTTTTTTGTTTCTCCCACTTTTGGCCTCTTTCCCACACGGTTTTTTTGGGGCGGATTTCCCGGGAACGGTTTGGGTACGATCTTTCCAATCCGTCGGCAAATCCGTCCAAAATAAGTCAAACCCTATTTTCTATTGTTTTCCCAATAAAAAATACGGGGGCGTGGGTTCACAACAAACGCAAAACCCCCTTTTCCGGTTTTCCCCCGGCGGGTTAAAGAGGGCAACCCGGAAAAAAAAAACAATTGAAAAGTCAATTTTTTCCCGGGACGGTTTCCCCACCCCCTTCCATGAAACTTTGAAAGAGGTAAACCAACCCCGTGGGAAAAATCAGTTAAAAATTTACTTTCCACACTTGTGGCCCCCTTATTTGCAACTGTTTTTCAACTGATTCAGAACGAAATTTACATCGGAAATCCGTTGTAAAAAAAGGGTTCTGAAATAACCGTTTTTAAACGGGGCCTTTTGGGGTTAAAGAGGTTTGGGGAAAGGGTTTTTCATTTTAAAGGGGGAGGTGGGAAGCGTTTTTTATTTCCCGGGATGGACATGACACAACAAAAATTTTTTGTTAACTCCCCTGTGGCAAAAATTGGTACCCTTTTTTTTTTTAATTTGCATAATTAACTTACAAAATTTTTAAAAAGGCCAAAAAAAAAGGTTTCAGAAATTCAGATTTTTGAAAAAAGTTTTAAAATCCAAAAAAAGGAAAAAACCCCAGGAGGTAAAAGGGCCAATTGATCTCATTTTGGGGAAAAAACATTCCCCCCAAAAGGGGGCCTATACAAAAAGGGGAAAAACCCCCTAAAGAAAGCTTTTATGCTATTCAATACTGAAAAAATTTTGAGATTCTTATTTCCCACACGTTTTGATAAAAAAAATTTTTAAAACCCACCCCGGGGGTGGCTTAAAAAGGGTTTTGTCTCGTTAAAATTGTTTGGGGGTTTTTAAATTTAAAAGATCTTTAAAAAACAAGCAGCTTTGAAAATAAAGGGTTCTTTAAAAAAATTTGTCCTACTGATTTTGGAGTTATCCCTGTTGTAGTTGAATAAACCCTCCTCAAAACCCCTATAGCAGCTGACCTCTTGACTTTTTCTCACTGGTTTGTAGGTCTGGGGGACTCATACCTTTGATTACGGGTTCAGGGGCACAGAGCCCCTCCCGCCAGTATGCTTTTTTGTAAAGGGGGGGGGGAGGGCTCTGGCTTCTGTGCTTGTGGATTTAACCCTGTGTGTGCTGCTTCCTCCTGCTCCTACACAGGGTTGAGGAGAGCAGAGGATGGGGGTGATTTAAAAAGATGTGACACCGGGACCCTGTGTGTTACTATAATCATTATGTTTCTGTGGGGCTTGACTATACTAATAGAAAAGATCAGGGGAGCTTCGGAAAAGGTTCCTATCTTCCCCCGCTCTGCGTAAATTAAGGGACACATCAAGATTTAAGTAAAATCCAAAAGCTGCCCTGGTTTTGTTCTGACAGGGTTTTTTTTGTTGTTGAGATGGGGGAGATTTGTATGCTAAGCAGGGGGTATTGGAAAAAATGTCCCCTCTGCTCTGCTATTAAACATACACAGTTCACAGACCCCTCCACACTCATAGATCGGCCCCTACCCTGTTTTCTCCTGACCGTGGAGAAGATCAGGAAGGCCCCGCGCAGACCTAGGAAAGGGACACCCCAGGGTTAACTCTGGCGCAAACCCCCTCCCCCCTCCCCCGCTGTTAAAGTTATGGGAGGAGAGCTTTTTGTGGCTGTGGGGGGGGGGGAAGAGGGGGGGAGAAGAGGCAAAACAAGAAGCACGCCCCCCCCAAATTTAAAAATCCTATGCTAACAGTGAAAAAAGAGAAAGGGTGAAAGCCTGTCGTGAGGGCAACCCTTTTGGGTTTTTTGATCAAAACGTGGGTTTGGCCCTTAAAGCTTTTTTGATCCCAAAAAGTGTGAAATAAGAATTTAAAATTTTCCTTTCCCACTCCAATTTTGGCAAACAAATTAAAACCCTGGGTCAAAGACCCTTCTCCTGAATCCTGTCACTATAGTTGTTAGTTTTTTAAAGCATCAGACCCCTTTTTTAAATCTGTTCACCCTGACCAAAAAATTTCCCCTTTGGGGAGAGTTCCCCAGTCTTTACTGCTCTAACAAATAAAAAAATCCCCTTTTTAAGGGTTTTTGTAGAAAATTTCGTTTCCCCAAGACATAGAGGATGCCCCCTTGTTCTAGATACAGTCCTGGGTGTAAATAAAACTTGATAGAGATCTCTATATTGACCTTTAATGTATTTAAACATATTTATTATGTCCCCCCTGGAGTCATCTTTTCTCTAAACTAAATAACCCTAATCTTGCTAATCTTTCTGGGTATTGCAGTCCACCAAGTCCTTTTATTATTTTTGTCGCCCACCTTGGTACCGGTTCAAGCTCTACAATGTCTTTCCTGTGCACTGTCGCCCAAAACTGTACACAATATTCCATGTGTGGTCTAACCAGTGACTTGTATAATGGGAGAATAATGTTCTCATCATGTGCATCTATGCCCCTTTTAATACACCCCATAATCCTATTTGCCTTGGCAGCTGCTGCCTGACACTGGCTGCTACAGTTAAGTTTACTGTCCACCAGGATTCCCAAGTCCTTCTCCATGTCACTTTTACCCAGCGTTTTTCCGTTTAACATGTAATCATGTAATGGATTTTTCCTCCCCATGTGCAGAACCTTGCATTTATCTGTGTTACACCTCATCTGCCATTTCTCTGCCCAGGACTCCAACTTATCCAGATCCCTTTGTAATAACACATTATCCTCTATTGTGTTGATTACTTTACAGAGCTTAATATCATCTGCAAAGATCGATATTCTACTGTGCAATCCCTGTGTAAGATAATTAATGAAAATGTTAGAGGATAGGGCCCATTACTGAGCCCTGTGGTACCCCACTAGTAACAGGGATTCAGTCTTGAGTATACACCGTTAATAACCACACTTTGTTTTCTATCTCTGAGCCAGCTGCTAACCCACTTGCATAACAACTTATTTAAAGATATAAACTTAGTTCCTAAAAACTATATATAAAAAAGCACATTTGATCCTGAAATATCTTGTCCAGCTCTTCGTGTATTTCAAGATTTGGGTATAAGAGAGGTTACTAAATTGTGGAACAAGGTTGAAAAATAACCATCTAATTTAACAAGAGCAGAATATAAAGCACAAACTGATCTGAAAAATGATACAAATATAATTAAAAAAGCAGATAAAGGTGGTGTCTGTTATTATGAATGAAACACAATATATCCAAGAGGCCAATAACCAACTTGGTGATTTACAAGTATATAATAAATTAACATACGATCCATCTGATGAGATTAAACAAGAGGCTACTCGGGTATAATAAAATTCACTGATTCTGCTGAATCCCAGCCCGAGGAAAAGCCCACAAATAACACAAATTCACAGAAAAACTACCAATGGGGCCCCACTAAAAAATAACTTTTAATCATTTAAAAATATTTTACACAGAAAATGTAATTGTCAATTGTCTTTCTCAAAGGAGAGTTTCTGCTGCACTGCTGAACTGCTTTGGATCAAAGGGTTAAAAGCTAAGTAGCCTAAGCGAGTATTCTGAGCATGCGAGGGGTGTCTGTTTTGTTTAAAGTGTCATTTTGCTTAAGTGTGGGACTTAACATTGGGGGACTTTAGATTTGGGGCTTTTAGAAAGGGCAGTATTATACAGATTTTTCATATTTGTATCTGTATTTCTTTCTTTTTTTTTTCTGTAACATCCCCATGAGTTCCATGATTTACACTGCTGTCCAGTGCACAACCTGTGCAATGTATGCCATCCTTGACCAACAGTTCTAGGGGGCATACTGCTGTGCAAGATGTGTGCACACTGCACATTTAGAAGCCCGTATCCTGGATCTAAATGAGCAAGTGGCAACACTGAGATCCATTGCCCAAATTGGAAGTGAGTTTGCTGCTCACTGAGCAAACACTCGCAGGGGTAGATGCGGTGGAGGATGTAGCATGAGGTGCAGGAACATAGGGAGCTAGCTGGTAAAAAGTTAAAAAGAAGGTTAGGGGGAAGAGTGTTAGGGAGGCTTGTCCTGAATGAAAACCCCCACCAAAATTTGCATGATTGGCGGATGAGGGGATGTCGGCTCAGAAAAAGCATTGCTCAAGCAAGACACTACCCCTGTCTGCTCTAGTAAGATTGGGAATAGGAGTGCAGGTCAGACTAGACAGGTGCTAGTAGTTGGGGACTCCATTATAAGGGGCACAGACAGGGCAATCTGCCACAAAGACCGGGATCGTCGAACAGTATGTTTACCTGGGGCCCGAGTTCGACATATCGCGGATCAGGCTGACAGTTTGCTGGGTGGGGCTGCGGAGAATCCAGCTGTCATGGTCCACATGGGCACCAATGACAAAGTTAGAGGTAGGTGGAGTGTCCTTAAAAATGATTTCAAGGACTTAGACAAAAAGCTCAAGGCAAGGACCTCCAGGGTAATATTTTCAGAAATATTACCTGTTCCACGGGCCACACCAGAGAGGCAGCGGGAGATCAGAGAAGTGAATAAGTGGCTCAAACATTGGTGTAGGACAGAGGGATTTGGGTGTTTGGAGAACTGGGCTGACTTCTGTCTTGGCTATAGACTCTATGCTAGGGACGGGCTGCACCTAAATGGGGAGGGTGCAGCTGTATTGGGGGACAAAATGGCTAGGAAGCTGGAGGAATATTTAAACTAGGGACTGGGGGGGGGGAGGGAAACTACACGTTTAGCGTGCAAGAAAGTGAAAATAGAGAGCTGGGAATTAGTAATAAATCAGGGGGTGGAGGGAGGGGGTGTAGCAATAGTTAAAATGAATAGGGAGAAAGGAATAAAAACTGAAAAATCTCTAAGTTGCATGCTAACCAATGCCAGGAGTCTGACCAACAAAATAAATGAACTAGAATTATTAATTGCAGAAGAAAAATATGACAGTGGAGATAACTGAGACATGGCTGAATGAGAGCTGCGCCTGGGCGGTTAACTTGCAGGGTTATTTAGAAGGGACCGTAAACACCGGAAGGGTGGAAGTGTCTGTCTCTATGTAAAATCCTGTCTGAAGTCAACACTGCGGGAAGATATAGGTACAGGTAATGAACAGGTGGAATCATTATGGGTTAATATACATGGGGGTAATAACAGTAATATAATTCTAATAGGGGTCTGCTATAGGCCCCCAAATATAACAGAACCCATAGAAGATATGCTCCTCAGGCAAATAGATGAAGCATCTAATCGTTTTGGGGACGTCTATTATCTACAGCTTGATGTGGTCCCCTGTAGCACCCAGTTACGCTAATCTGTTCATGTGTGTGTTTGAAAGACGGCACATATTTACCTCTAAATATAATAAATACATTGCCACATGGTATCGATATGTGGACAATGTGTTTTTTGTTTTTGTTAAGAAGAGGCAGTGAAGAATTACTTAATGAATTTGAAGAGTATATTAACAACATCACTATTACTTAAAACCAAAATGTCATTCAATACCTTGATGTGGAAGCAACAAAAAAGGGCAATAGATTAGATACCACATTATATACTAAAGATACAGACTGTAACAATTTAGTTCATCGTAAGAGCGCCACAGATTTTTAATGGGATCCCAAAAGGCCAATTTATTAGAGCCCGACATATCTGTTCAGATGTAGAAATGCACAAACTATGTATAAAATCATAGATAAATTTGTAACCCATGGTTATGATTATGAGGAATTAAAACAAACAGAATTTGAAGTTTAACAGATAAATAGAAAAGAACTATTCTAACCCAACAAGAAAAATAAAAGATAAACCTGTATTTATCTCGATGTATGATTGTCATTCAAAAATGATGATAATTGTACAGCTGTTATAAAGCGTCCAAATATTTTTCATTCGTGAAAAGGTACCGAGATTAAAATTAAAGGCTTTTGGGGCCAAACAAGTAGAGCTGTAAGGATTTTTATTAATGAGCATAGAGCATCTATTAGATCTTTTAAACCGCATACTATGATAGATCAAAAGAAAAGTTTCGGCAAAAGTATGTTAGCGAAATATTTCTTTGAAGCCAGACATGGGTTGTCAGAACTTTAATGGTGCGTACTGGATTAAGTAGTAGGAAGGAGTAAGAAACAGGTTAAAACATGCTTACTTCAGCTTGAAGCCTACTGAATCACTAAACTTGATGCTTTGTCCCCCCAAAGGAGTAAATGATCATTTGTGCAAAACTTAAGTATACCACATCCTTTTTTCTATATATTTTAAAACTAAATATGTACTGAAAAAGTTTTATGGACATTTTTGAAGAAGTTTCAATAAATGTAAAGAAGTATTACGTCTCCTATGTATTCTATATTGTCTCAACACATTTCCCTGCACTCAGATCATCAGCCACAGGCATGATGCATCATCTCTAGCTGGTGCAAGGGATGGAGTTCAGTACTGTCATGCTCTTTGTAGCGTTTGTTTTTTTCGGTAGATTTCTGCGTTGGACTATGATGAATGTATTGAAGTACGTCAGACCAGCGTTTGATACATTTCTTTAGTAAAATGGTCAAGGAGGGATGGTGTTGGGGAGAGTTTATTTAAATAAAGTGTTTTTTGCAGGGGTGTGGAGTCGGTAAGCCAGAGTGGCGACTCTGACTTCTCAATTTCCCTACCTCCAACTCTCACCCCCTTATACATGGTGCATGTTTAAGTGTTAACTTTACTGTAACAAAATGGTAACATCTGGCTTTTTATCACCTTTATACAATAATCAAGCTATTTAGGTAGAACATAAACTGACAAGCAAAATGTTAGCAATGTTTTGAACTTATGACTTTCAGGCTCCATATCTTACCATCAACTGCAGCTTTGAACGAGAGACTGTCTATAAAATGATAGTAATCATCTTGGTTATCTTATACATACATTTGACTTGCAAGTATTTAGCATCTGCTTTGTTCTGCAGATTCTTATTTAACTGCATTGTTACTATTTTGCTCCTAAAAATATTTTTTTTTTATTTTTGTTTGTTAGTATTTGATAAATCAACCTTTTGGCTATGAACACTGCCTGAATCCCTCTGAGCTCTTGATCAGATTCAAGAATGTTTCAACCAAAATCTGATCCCACGTCTCTTCTACACGTTCCCAATGGTGGTGCATACTGGTTGACGCAGAATGAATACAGCTTTTTCTTCAACTTGACCCACAAGTGTTCGATTGGGTTGAGATCTGGGGACTGTGAAGGCCAATGCAGCAGCTCTACTTCAGTATCGAGCCAAAGTTGACGTATGCTTTGGGTCATTGTCCTGTTGGAACACTATGTTGTCCTTTTCATACCCATAGTACTTGAGTATATTAAGTAACTCCTCTTGTAGGATACTCACATATAGCTCAGCAATAAGACTATCACCGGTCCTGTTCAAAGATACAACGCATATCATCAGGATTCCTCCACTGAACTTGACAGTTTGTTCAATCTCTTGATCTGTTAGCCCATTTTCCCACACTCATTTGCCCCCATCAGAGCCCAGTCTATTGACTTTCATCTCATCACTGCAAATGACCAGTTTCCGATCTTCCATTTTTCATACTTTTTTGCAAACTCTATGCCAATGCTTCTTTTGAAGCTATTGAAGTCAAAACTTCACCTTTTTTTTTGGGCCATCATTTCAGACTTGTGTAATGCGCGTTGCACGATGCTTAAATGAACGACTGTGATCTCACTATTACAAAGCATACAAGCCACCTCCACTGCCGTATTTGTCGCACCAGAACTGATAGACCTTGTGATGAGCCAACTTGTTGACTCGGATATTTTGCCTGGACGTCACCTCTTGGCTTTTGAATGGATGGATGGACTTCATTTAATTTTCTTCCAGCTGTCATGCCCTCACATTATGCAGTTTGCCAATATTCTTGGCCCAGAGACTGCTATCGATGAGCTGGATAATGCGGTTTCTCTTATCTTGGGATATCTTCTTTATGCCTGCTCCTCGATTTAAGCCATTGACCTTTCTCTTGGGAGTCAACCTAATAGCACACTGAGCTATAAGGGAATATGAGAACAGGTTGTAAATTGTAGTACACAAGTAGAAAAAGATTGTTCCACCACCGGTTGCAAAGCCGTAACAATGCAGTTACATGATAAGAATCTGTATAACTTCGCATAGGCTACATAGCTGCAAGTCAAATTTATGTATAAGATAGCTGAGCTGATTGTCTATAAAATGTAGTGGATAGTGCGATATGGAGCCTGAAAGGCAAACGTTCAAAACACTGTTACCCTTTTGCTTGTTAGTGTAAAACATATTTATTGGAATACAACTTTAGAACACAAAAAATGTAGTACATTGTAAATATGCAAAATGCTGCAGTGGGACAAAAACAGTTTGCAACCAAAACATCCGGAACAACATTTGTTGAGTGAGTGTATGAATTTGTTCTGAGAAATAGTGTTGCCTCCATCAGATCCTCCTTCATACATGACCTCAAATCTGATCTTATTATTTCTAGGCTAGAGAACAGCCTATCTACACTAACTTGGGTTGGTGGCAAAGCAATGACCACATGGGCATCATCTCTAGCAATTTAAGGGTATAATTTTAGGCGCCATTTGAGGTTTGCAGACACCCTGAGGTGCTAAAACTTAATAAACTCCCCTAAAAAGACCCCTTATTGGAAGCTACACCCCTTACTGAATATATCCAGAGGTGCAGTGAGTATATCGACCCCACAGGTGTTTCACAATTTTTTTTAGTGTTAGGCTCTGAAAATAAAAATAAAAAAATTTCCAATCTGAAATTTTACCACAATGTTTCATTTTTACAAAGAATCCTGGAAAAAAGACCCCCCAAATTGTGTTACGCAATTTCTTCCAAGTTTGGCAATACCCTGCATGCGAGTGTAAACTGCTGTTTGGGCGCATGGCAGGGTGTACAATGGAGGGAGCGCTATTTGGCTTTTGGAACGCAGATTTTGGCGGGGTCATGTCGCATTTGCAAAGCGCCCAAAGTACTAGAACAGGTGAAACCTTCCAGAAGTTGCCCCATTTTGGATTCAACACTCCTCGGGGATCTCATCTAGGGGTATATTTTGCATTCTGGGCGCACAGGTGTTTCGTAGTTTTCTTTAGTATTGAGCTATGAAAATGGGAGGAAAAAACGCAGTTCCGCCATTGTTTTTTGGGCTTTATTTTTACAGTATTTGCCGTACGGGATAAATGACAGGATAACTGTGCTATGTGGTTGCAATGATATAAGTTTTATATAGTTTTTATGTTTTATTACTTATACACTATAGAAATGAGTTTATAAAAAATTGTGTTTTTATGTTGTCCTATTCTGACAGCCATAACTTTCTTTATACGGAGCTGATTAAGGGCTTGTTTTTTGCGAGATGAGTTGTTTTTATTGGTACCATTATGGGGTGCATATGATGCTTTTATCACTTTTTATTATGGTTTTTGTGAGGCATTTTGAACAAAATACAGAAAAGAGCTGTGTAAGGACTTTTTTGCAGGATGAACTGACATTTTAATTGGCACGACTTTGGTGTTGATATGAGTTTTTGATGACTTTTTATTTCCCATTTTATGTGCTGGGGGGAAAATTGAACCAAAAATTTTCTTGTACTTTTTTGGGGGGGGGAGGGGGGTTTTTAGGGCCCTTAAACCTTTTTACAGGTTAAATAACATGACATATTTACTATGTGGGGGTTACAGAAAGCGGCAAAACCAAAATTTAGGGGTCCCCCTTTTTTTATTTTTTTATCTTTTTTGGGGGGGCGTTTGGGGCTTTTTTTGTAAAGGGGAAAAAAGGGTTTTGAAAGGGTTTTTTTTTATTTTTTTTTTCCCCCGTGTTTTACTTTTTTACCCCTTTTTTTTCCATTTTTCCCCAAAGGGGAATTGTATAACAACCCGTCAAACCGTTCATACAATAGGAGATAAACAAAACCCGTTTTATGGGCTGTGTACGGGTCTCCTGAAAAACGTAAAATTCACCAAACCCAAAAAATGTTTTTGGCAGGAATGGTGACGCCCCAACCAAAACAAACCCGGATGTTTTCCCACAAAGCTTCCGGGGAGCCCGGGTAAGGTGCCCAGTGGCGGCGCTACGCCGCTCACTGCGACGATCGAAAGGCAGCGGGAAAGCTCCTCCTGCTGTTTTGGCAGCCCCGAGGGTCGTGACCAGGGATCTCAATTTCCCGGCCGTGGGGATGGGGCCCATAAATCCCAGCGGTAATATACCGCGGGTACCATGCCCACCGGACCCGGGGCCCGAGCCTCCCGCTTTTTAAAAAAAAGCCCCGGGGCCAAAGATCCCCCAGGGCCCGTCCCCATACTTCAACTTTGGGGAAAACCCCCACCCCCCTTTGGGAACGTTTTGGGTACGCCCAAATTTTCCCCGGAAAGGGGGTTTAAACATACTATTTTGGTATATGTATAAGAGCTATTTGGGAATGATCTAAGCCCCTCTCAAGTGTATTGACAGACAGAAAACGATGATTGTTCGGGTTCCCTGAATAAGGTTGTACCTAGGGGGGGAAAAATAAATTTTGTATCCTGCAAAATTATTCCCCTTTAAAATTTCAGCACTAGATTTTGTCGTAGCAATGGGGGGGGAGGGGGGGGAGGGCGGGTTTTGGGCGGTTTTATTTTTTTTATGGTGTTAAAAAAATTTTACATAATGTATCAATTTCAAAAATCCTTTTATCCCATTCATAGGGGTTTATCAAAAAATTTATGTTTAAAAAAAAAAAAATTGATTCCATTTTTCAAAAAGTTTGTGGGGGGAAAGGGCCATTGAAAACCCAATGCCCCCCGGGGGGTATTACCAAAATTTAATTTGAGGGTTTTGGTTGAGCCTGAAACCTTTTTTTTGTGTAACACTGCCCAACCCCCTCAGGGTAACACTAAATGGGGTAAAAGGGGCACAGGTGGCTGAATTTTAAGGAATTGCTTCATAAACCCCTTTTATATTGACAAAAGGGAAAATTTTTTAATTGCAGTGGCTTTTGAATGCTTCCTTTGAAAACTAAGAAACACTTTTTTGAAAAAAAAATTCCCTTGTAGCAGCTTTTTTATGGGCCCAAAAGCCCTTTGTATATTGCTAATAACATTTTCCCTAAAGGAAAAAAAGCTCTTGGGGAACCCATAGGGTTTTTGAGGGACGGGCAGACGCCAAGAGCAAGAAAAAATTGGGCCCTTCCAGTGCTCCCGCTCCCCATTTTTTTTTTCAGCCAAAACCAAAATGTTTTAATTTTGAAAAGTTTTTTTGATAAACATGGGCAGGCAAAGCTTTGCCACAAAAAAAATTTTTCCACTTCCATAGCAAACCCCCAAAGGGCGACTGTGCAGCTTTTCCCCCCCCCGGGCCCTCCGTTGGGTAAACCGGGACCCCCGGGCCCACCCGACAGAGCATGGAAACCCCCTTTTGGGATTATCCCTGGGGCCCCAGGGAACTGCACCAATAAAAAGGGTTAACGCCAGAGACGGGCACGGGGAAACAAGGTTTGGGGAAGTACAGCCCAATTCTCAATGCTGCTGCAGCATCACTTGCAGACAAACGACCTGCACCACCTGACGTCAAATGTGGGCAGGCAGTAAGGGTTAAAATAATTAGATCAGATTTGAGGTCATTTTTTAAGGGGGAAAACTTATGGGGGAGGATAAAAGTTTCTTAGCAAATTTAAAAGTCCCCTCCCCCAAATTTTTTTCATAAACCCTTTTTGTTTTAAAACTGGGTTTTTTTCACACTTAATGGTGGTTAAATTTTTTTTAAAGTGTTTTTTTTTTTGTTCTTAAAAATTTTGGGGAATTTTCCCAAACAATTTTTTTGTTTTTAACCTAAATAGTTTTTTATTATTTTTAACAGAATGGGGGACAAAAAGCCCTGAAAATTATTTTACTACATAAACTTTAAAAACTTAACATGGCCCAAGTTATGAAAAGGGGGATTTGGGTTAGGGAATAGAGGTTTGGGGGTTTTTGGGGTTCAGACTCTACAGTTTGAGAATATCCTTTATGGGGGGATTGAAATATGTCGGAATTGGACCTTTTACGGTTCACTTTTTGGGCCAATTAGCCGGGTTATGGGGCCATAAAAAGGGGCACTTCACAGGCCAAAACCCCCCTGTGTAAATTAGGGAAAGGGGTAAGCCCCATTGAATGCCCAAGGGGTTTTTCTTCCTTTTTCCCCTTTTTTTTTTTTTGCAATTATTATGGCCGTCTTTTACATTTTGTCGCATCAGTTTAAAAACTGGGGGTTAGTTTTTTTAAAAATTAATTTTCATCCCTGTTTTTGTGCAATTGAAACTTTGGGGTACGGAGCTGATAAAGGAGAGCGGGTTTTGTAAAACCCAAAAAAACCGGTTTTGGGTCTCACCCCCATTTAAAAACCCTTTTAAACCTTTCCCGAAAAAAAGGTCATACAAAAGATCCATGGATTTTTTAAAAAAAGTCCCTCTTTTATTGTTCCCTGCAAATTTTAAAAACTAAACTTTTTTAGTCCCAAAAACCCCTTTAAACCCCTTTCCCCAAAATTTTGCCCCTACTCCCTACGGAATTTTCGGGTAGGGGTTTTTCCCCGGGAAATTGCCGTATTAGTACGTCATGGGCAATCTTTCGCGCTCACAAAACGGAGCGCGCAAGATCGCGGGCAAAAGAAACCCCGGGTAAAATTAAACCCCCTGGCATCATGCCACACCCCCACCCCTCCGAGTGGGGCTCCGGCCCGGGGGTTGGGGTTTTTAACCCCCCCCCAAAGTCCCCCGACATCCTGGTTTGCGAAATTTTTGCGGCCCCGCGGGGGCCCGGGAGATGGCTTTCCCGCCGCCCCGGAAACTCGGGGCATTTAAAGGCGCTTTAGCCCGTTAACCCGGGGGCCTTTCCCACCGACAGCCCCCACGCTGAAAAACAGCATCCGGGTTTTTTCCGGTGACCCTCACGATGCCCCCCAATGCATTGTGGGGGAAACGGGGAAAAGACAGGGTTTCCAAGGAAACCCAGGGTACAGGGTTTTTAACTGTATGCTTATTTCCCTTTTGCAAAAATGAACTGACGAATCGTTCAAAAGGGAATTCCCCCCCGGGGGAAAAAGGTTAAAAAAATAATTTAAAAAAATTAAAAAAAAAAAGTGTAAAAAAGTAAAACCCCAAACACAAAAAAAAAAAAATAAAAAAAACGTACATCGCCCCTTTTCCCCCCCGTTACAAAACCCAAACGCCCTAAAAAAAGATCAAAAATAAAGTTTCCCATATTTTGGGAAACAGGGCCCCGTGCGTAACCCAACCCCCCCTATAAATCTGTCATGTTTAAAATTTAAACCCCTACTTTAACGCCGAAAAAAAAACCCCCCAAAAAAAGTCAAAGAATTTGCGAAATTTTTTAGTTCCTTCCCCCCGCACAAAAAAATGGAGGGAAAAAGTAAAAAAAAAACTCCCTATCAACATCAAAGTAAGCCAATTTTAAAAAAACCCCGTTTTCCCCCGGGAAAAAAAAAGTCCTTACCCCAAGCTCTTTTATTAAAGGGAAAAAAAAAAAAAGTTCCCGGCTATTTTAAAATAGCGAAAAGCATTTAAAAATTTTTTTTAAAACAATTAAAAAAACTTTTTTTTTTAAAA
Source organism: Phyllomedusa bahiana (assembly GCA_025379985.1). NCBI lineage: Eukaryota > Metazoa > Chordata > Amphibia > Anura > Hylidae > Phyllomedusa > Phyllomedusa bahiana. Next base: position 7,193 of record JAODAL010010145.1, on the reverse strand, counting down.
AAAAAATTTTTGCTTTCAAATAAAAAAAAAACAAAAAAATTGGGTACAAACCGGGGAATCCCTCCCCAAACCCCCAAGAAAAAATAACCCTTTCCGGTTACAGAATGCAAAGGTGGGAAAGCTATTAAAAATAAAAAAAAAAAAAACACTGCTAGGATTGCAGTATTTTTTTCAACCTTCCTTTCCCAAAAAAAAGATTTAAAAAAACGAATAAATAAAGGTTTTTTCCCCCCCCAAAAAATTTTTACCAAAAAAAAACGTTAACTCAATCCCGCAAAAAAAAAAGTCCCTATAAAACCCAAAAAAACAAAAAAAAAAAAAAAGTTTATGGCACTCAAACTGCGGGGGGATGGGGAAAAACGTGTTTTTCCCCTTTTTCAAATAAAAAGTTTTTTTTTAAAATTGTGTAAAAAAACGTAAAAACATTAAAAAAATTTTACAAATTTGGGGATCCTGTAATCGTACAAACCTGCTGAGTAAAAAAAGCATTCATTTAAAACGGGGAAAAGTGACCGCTTTTTAAAAAATTTAAAAATAAAAAACACTCCCAAAGGGTTGCTGTTTTTTTGTACAAAATGCTTCAACCCAAAAAACCTTAATTTAAAAGTGAAAAGAAGGACATAAGCCCCCCGTAAGAACAACAATAAAAACAAAAAAACTCCTCTCGTAAAAAAAAGCCCACAAGCAGCCCCAATGCAAAAAAAAAATTAAAAGCTCTGGGCCTGTCATAAAAACGACAACTTAAAAACCAACTTTTTTTTTAAAAACCCCGCTTTCCAAATTTTGGGAAAAGTAAAAAAAAACATAAAAAAAAATATATAAAAAATTTTTATCAATTGTAAAATTTTTAAACCCGACCCCCCCTATTAAAATTTATCCCCCTCATTTTTTTCCCGAAAGGCAAAAAAAAAATTTAAAAAAAAAGAAAAAAAACCCCCAAAAAAAATGGCGGAAAATGTGTTTTCCCCCCCCATTTCCAAGACCCCCAAAGCTAAAAACAAACCCACGGAACAAACCGGGGCGCCCAAAAATTCAAAATACAAACCCCCTTTGGTTTTTTAAAATCCCCGAGGGGGGTTGAATTTCCAAAATTTGGGGCAACTTCTGGAAAGGTTTTTACCCCCGTTTTAATTTCTTTGGGGGCTTTGGATGCCGACAAGGCCCCAAACCCAAAATCTGTGCGGGCCCAAAAGCCAAATAGCCCCCCCCCTTTTAACCCCCCCTTTCCAAAAAGGGGCCCCAAAAAGCCGTTTTAAAACCCCCCCTTTTGGATTTTGGGCCCAAAATTGAAGAAATTTCGTAACACAATTTTGGGGCTTTTTTTTCCAAATTCCTTGTAAAAATTAAAAATTTTTTAGCTAAAAATTTCAGATTTTTGAAAAAAAAAATATTTTTTTTTTAAAACCCGACGCCGAACGCTGAAAAATTTTTTGAAACCCCCCTTTTGGGTAAAATATACTCAAAAAAAACCCTGGAAATATTCCGTAAGGGGGTGTAGTTTTCCAATATTGGGGGTTTTTTTTGGGGTAAATTTTTTTTCGTTTTGGAACCTTAGGGGTCCCCCCAAAAAAAAAGGGCCCCCAAAAACAAAATTTTTTAAAGAAAATAGGCCCCAAGTCCCAGTAAAGGGGCTCCCCTATTCTGGCTTGTTGGGTTTAAACCAAATAAAGCACTAGGGGCCCCATTGGGAAAAATCCCCTGAAACGGCAGAAACTGGGAATCAATAATTTAAATTTTGCATTTCCCTGATCAATTTAAACCCTAATTCTTGGGCAATAAAGCATAAAAAATTGAAAAATTTTTGCAAAAAAAGTGAAATTTTTGAAAATTTTTACTTTTCCCCTTTGCTTTAATTTTTTGTGAAACCCCCCTAAATGGGTTAAATTTAAAATTTTTTAATTTGGGGTTTTGAATACTTTAAAGGGGGGGTAGTTTTCTTAGGGTGAGGGCATTTTAAAGGGGGGAAACTAAAAATAAAAAGGGCAATCCCAAAATCAAAGTTAGAACTGGAAATGGTCCCTAAAAATAAGTATAAAGCAAAAATTTTTTTGGGAAAAATTTTAAAAAACTACTAAATTTATAAGCCCCCCCAATTTTCCCCTAAAAAAAAAAAAAAAGGAAAATTTAAAAAAATTAAAGCCAAACTTTCAGCAACATATGGTAGAATTTCTAGTTATAAACTATTTTTGGTGGAAAAACTAACTGCCCTTTCATGGGAGAAATTTTTTTAAGTTTTTAAATTGGAAAAATTTTTTCAAATTTTTCACCAAAATTTGATTTTTTTCCCCAAAAATTTAAAACAATCATTTTTTTTGGGCCCAAAAAATTTCTTACAATCTTAAAAAAAATTTTGTAAAGAAAAAACAGCCCTCTAAAACACATGGATAGGTTAAAGTTTTCAAAAAGTTATTCTAAACAAAAAGTGAAACATTGTTTAGAAGTCTTGTCCCCAAAATGGGGGAAACGGGGGGGCCCCGGCAAGTTGTAGAGGAGCGGATTGAAGGGGTTAGGTTTTTTGCTGAAAAAAAGGGCTGGACTCCTCCCCATAAATTGGGTGGCCCAAACCTTCAATTTTTTAAAAATTCTTTTTGGGAAAGACAGAGCAAACCCGGGAGGGGAGGAGGATTTGTGTTTAAAATGTAAGGATTTGATATGAAGGCAAAGGGTAAAGAGGAAATACAGGCGAGTAGCTAATGATGTGGAAACATTGTGGGTGGAAATAAAAGGTGGGTTTAAAATCCCGAAAATATTTTTTTTTGGTTTTTAATCTATAGACCCCCGAACATCCTGGGGATTAAAAGAACAGATGCATAATCAAAGGTGCGGGCAACTCAGGAAGGAAACAGTTTTTAAAAAATGGGTGACTTAAATTTTTCCCAGGAATTGACTGGGGTCAGGGTTTTTCTGCATCGACTAAAAAAGGGAAAGGAAAAGTTCCTCAATCTGTTAGAGGGGAAAAATTTTTTGGGGCAGTTTGTGGAAAGGAAAACCCCCTAGAAGGGGATGCTTGTTGGGGGTCTGGTCATTTCTAATAAAGCCGAAAAATTTTTTCCAAACGGTAACCCTTTTCTGAAAATTGGGGAACAGTGACCACAAAAATAATTTATTTTTGCAAAAAACTGGAAAAAAAAAAAAACAGAGCGGGGGAAAATAAAAAAATTTAATTTTTAAAAAGGGGAAAATTTTTTCTTTTGAGGGACGCAAAAAAAAGGACCTGGGTGGGAGCTATTAGCAAATTTTGGAAAAGAAGCCAAAAGGGGGACTTTAAATATTTTGGGGAAATTTAAATTTCAAAATATATTCCTAAAGGGTTTAAAAAATTTAGGGGACTAAAAAAAAAACCAAAATGGCTTCTTCCTTCTGTTTTTAAGGGGGGCAATAAACAATAAAAAAAGGGCCCTTTTAAAAAATTAAAAATCAGAGGGGTCGGATCGGCCTTTTTAAAAATTTCAAAGAGCTATTAAAAAAACTTTAAAAAAAATGATAAAAGGAGCAAAAATTTAAAATGAAAGGCAATTTGGGCCCAAGGGGTAGCAAACAAAACCCCAAAAAAATTCTTTAAAATATAAATCCAAAAAAACCAAAGTCAGAGCAAGTAGGACCCCCTTTTAAAAAACCCGTGATGGGGGGCCCCGGGCACTGGTGACCAAGAGAAAGCAGTGGAACAATTTGGGTTTTTTAGCCCCAGTTTTATACTTTTCAAGGAGATAGAAATTGGGGGGGGTGGGCCAAGTGCAGATCTAGGTGGTGCCCCGTACGTTTTAAAACATCATCTTCCCATAATTTTTTTTTGGGTCGTGTAGAAAAATTCCAAAAACAAAGGGTTAAAAAAAAATTGGGAAAGTGGGAAAAAGGCTCCCCGGCCCTGATGGCCCCTTCAAACCCCCAAATCTTAAAGAGTCAGCTTTGTTTATCAGTGTGCCCCCCCGTACATGAATTTTAGAGATTCCTTGGTGGGGCTGGGGATAGTAACCCGGGGGATTGGGCCCCAAGGGAAATGTAGTTCCCAACCCTTTAAAAAAGGGGTTTTAAAATCTTGCCCCGGTATTTATAGACCATTAAAATTTAAAAATTCCCGTTTTGGGAAAAAATTGTTTGAAGGGCTCATTTGGGGCTTAAACCCGGAGTATTTGACAAAAACAATATTATTTGTGATTGCCAGCATGGATTTTTTAAGGGCAAAAGGCTGTCCAAAACCCAAACGATTTTTTTTTGAAGAGGGGGAGTTGAAGTTGGATAGGGGGCAAACGTGGATATTTTTTTTTTTAGAAATTTTCAAAGGGTTTGACCCTGTCCCCCCATAAGCGTTTGTTTTGGTAAACTAGAAAACCATTGGGGTTTTTGATTAAAAGTGTGTAATTGGAAACCAAAAAAAGGCTGCTGGATCTACTCAGAGAGTGGTGGTAAATGAATCCTTTCTCGAGTTTGGGGGGCCCCCGGGGTTTTTGGGGGTGGGGGTTTCCCCAGGGCTCAATTTTGGGGCCCTTCTTATTTAATGTAATTTTTTTAAAGATTTTTTGGAATGGGGTCAATTGCACGGTTTTTTTGGGTTTTTTCAGATAAACCAAAACTAGTTGGGGATTTCAATCAAAGGAAATGCTCATAAATTGCCCAAACAGACCTTGGGGCACACGGTGCTTGGGCATCCAAAATTTGGGAAATGGGGTTTTAATGTGGAAAAAATGTAAAGGGTTTTTTTCTTTGGGGGGAAAATAAAAATACAGGGCATCCAAAATGTCCTAGGGGGGGAAAAACTTTTGGGGAATCGCTTGTTTGGGGAAAAATCTGGGGGGTTCCCTTTTAGATCATAAACTTTCAGAACAGCATGCAAAGTTTAATCAGGTGCCTTTTAAAAGGCCCCTAAAAATTTTTGGGGGGGTGTAAATTAAAAAAGGCATGGACTCGCGGGGCAAGGATGTCATTTTAAACCCCTGTAAAAAAAGCATTGGTTTTCGACCCCTATAAAAATATGCGTTCAGTTCTGGGCCCCCCTTTTTTTAGAAGAAAATGTAATAGAGCTAGAGAGAGTACAAAAAACGAGCAAACCCCCCTTTAAAAAGGGGAATGGAAACATCTTATTATGAGGCAAGGGTTAGAAGGAAAAGAACTTTTTTTAGTCCCAGAGAAAAAACGGGCCCTTTGGGGGGACATGGAAATTTAATTTTTTATAAATTTTATTAAATGGGCCCTACAAAAAAATATGGGGGGAAAAATTATTTCAGGTGAAGCCCCCTCAAAAAGACCAAAAGGGGGCATTCCCCCCCGGGGCTAGAAAAAAAAAAGATTAATCTCCAGAGGAGAAGAGCTTTTTTCACTGTAAAAAACTGTAAAAAAAGTGGGAAATTGCCCGCCTGAGGAGCTTTGGGCCAAAAAGGGAAATGTAAGAGTTTTTAAGAAAGGGCCAAAAATATACCTGGAACTAAAGAATATTAATGCGTACGTAGCTTTGGGAAAATTCTGGATCCCGGCCCGGGGGGGGGGCTCTGGGGGTCAGATATAGGGTCTATACTGGAGAAAAGGGTTTGGTTTCTTGCCTTGTGGGTTTCGGGGGTTTTAACCAAATGGAGAGGGCCCGGGCTTTAAAATCCTTGCTCTCTCCCCACCCACATTTTTCCCCAAAAACCCCTTTGGTTTTTAACTCGATTTGGGCCCTGTTCTTTCTTTCAACCCTACTAAATATGTAAAATAATTTTAAAATATGTAACAAAGACAGTTTTAAAAAAAAGGGCCTCTCAAAAGAGGCCCCAAAAATTGGGGTCCCGGGGGGGGTAAGGGGGGGTTTTTAAAGGGTTTTAATTTTTTTTTGGGTGCTCCTTTTTTTAATACTAGTGTTGATTGTCTAGGAGTTTCAGCAGGGTCTATTTTGCTGTCCCAAAAATTTTTGTAATACGGTTTTTCCATTCTTTTTAATAGGTGGTGGTTTTCACTGGAAATGTGAAAGTCCCAAAATTTTTTTATAGAGCCTGCATGCTCAAGTCATGTGTGTATCAAGTATTGGAAACTAGAGATCCAGCATTTATCCTTCAAGAGTAAACTATATACCTTCTTATAAAACTGCTTTTGGATAAAATGCTATAGTGTAAAACCCGTTGATTCCTTTTGTAATGTTGAATATAATCTGATATAATTACTCTTTCAATATTTTTCTCTGCACTAGGTAATGTTAAACGCAGCTCCTACATTCTTGAGCTGTTTCCATAGATTGGTTGCATCTGTCATGCATGAGGGACGACAAAAAGGAGACAAAGGTAACTTTTTATTTGATGTTTTATCAGAGCAAACACTAATCTGCAGAACTCGGTCTCAAACTCTCCTCTCACACAGTTTATTAAAGGGGTGTTATCGTTTGAATGTTTGGGCCTTAACTAAATTTTCTAGATTGAATTTGAAATCCAGGAGGCGTGTCTCCCCTCCCCGGAGGCGTGTCTCCCTCCCAGGAGGCGTGTCTCCCCTCCAAAGGGGGATCTCCCCCCCAGGAGGCGTTCTCCCCTCCCTGAAAACGTGACACATTTTGATAAACAGGGGAGCAAAGGTTTTTTGCATAAAATTTAAAAGCTCTATAGCCTTGCATGCTTAGTTGCGCCTTCAGGCTCCACAAACCTTTTTCTGTGTAATTTTCAGTCCCTACACACCCGAACTGATGAACATGTAGGTGGGTTACACTGCCCCCCCCTTCCCCTTTTTACCACAGCAGATTGGGGGATATGGAGCACACTGCCCTCAAACCCTTTCCTCTCCCCCCGAACAGGCAGGGGACTCTATAATACGGTTTTTTTATGGGGGATCGTGACTTAAAAAAGGCAGTCATTGCCCAATCATTCACCCTAGAGGGGAGGTTGTTAAACCAGCAACCATGGTTTTTACTATCAAATTTTAAAAAGCTCAGAGGGGAAAACACAGGTGTGAAGGCCGCCAATCACCGATGGGGCGTTTGGCCCCGGGGGCTTTTTCCTGTCTGTTTGGAGGCGTATCCAAACAGGCTGAATGAAATGTCAGCTAGCCAATCACAGTGCAGTGGGCGTGTCTAAGGGTGGCATCCAGTCATGGGGTGTGTCCCGAGTAGCAGCAGAAACAGAATACAGATTTACAGAAAAGCTCATATCTGCTAAAACCATGGGAAAGAGGTTTAAAGCAAACCCCAAATTTCAAAAGTCTTTATTTTTTTTTGTCCCCAAATCGAGACATGATCTTTG